>JAZHYW010046252.1:0-139624 GCA_037355805.1 Ixodes ricinus | reverse complement strand
CTTGGCAGCCTGAAGTTATAGGACAAAATTACTTCTTGCCTGCAGCGCTCGCAGACATCCGCCTCGTTGTTGTAGCACCGACGGCCGTAGGCCAGTTGTGAGTCACCTCCTCTCGAAACGTCGTAGCACCAGTGGCGCCAAATGTGCGTCGTCACGGTGCTTGTCTTTGTGCATCTACTATCGCCGCACGCATAAGAAAATAAGTGCAGGATCGTGCCACATTCACTTTGCGCAATTGGTTTATCCCGTGGCGCTCGAAGACGAGTGATACGCCACGCCGACACACTTTCTACGTTGCTCGAATGTCTCCATCTAGTCGTAGAGTTGGCCACAGTCCGACACGAGGCTGGTTGACAGAATTGCGACTGCTTACCACCGGTGCCTCAAAAGCTGGTTCACACAGACCCGATTCCTTACATTACGCACAAGCCACTGGGACATTTGTGCTTCAAATCAAGCGTGGCTCCCAACTCGAGGAGATGGCCTGGCACGCGACATTCGAGACACAAATGTTTCGGTGACTTAGACTGTAACGCAAGAAAATGGTGCTGTGTGAACCAGTCCTTAAAGGTTGAACAGAGTCTAACTCCTAACGTTACATTACGACGAGACTTGTGTCCTTGATTGCCACGATAACTCACTGTTGTAAGTGCTCGTAACATAACTTTCAGGAGACGTCCCTGTGCGAATGGGCCTTGAACGCATTCTACGTAACGTAACATGAGAAACAACCCAGTGTGAACCGGTTTTAAAACCTCTTGTGATCTCCTACGACGAGAGAGATCACTGGCGCCGTCCATCGGGTAGCCGTGGAACTATTTCCGTATATTTCCTATTTTTTCCCCGCAGCATCATTCTTTCTTGGCTCGAAAAACTTGACGGCGTTATAAACAACCATTTCTCATAGATGGTACGTACGGTCTCTTGCATTGCAAAAACTCACTGGAAGCATGCGGCCGAGACGGCTCCGGGTGATTCCATTCCATCTCGAGGGAGGATGCTTACTCGGGCTCAACCGGGCCTGCCAAGCCCGAATGCACTTAAACAGTTTTTTTGGTTTCAGTTTAGCAGAAGTGTGCGCTTCATCGGCGTCACGCCCCGAGATATGGTCACGAAGACTCGTAGCAAGCACAGTCATCCCTGTGATTTTTATCGGTTGTTTGTGGTGTAAAATGTCGGAACAGGCGCTGACGAATAGACGAATATTAGAGTTATCCCCGTGCATCAAAGGGAACATTCGTTCGTTCAGAGGATGGCACGGAAATTGCGCTTTAACAGAGTCGGAACAATCGCCTTTGCCCAGGCGCGTTGTGGCATTATTAGGACACGGCCGTGGCACGGCGTCGACAAACTGCTCTCCGCCGCTGAGCCAAGCCCCGAGCGAGTCCTTCCCTCGAAGTAAAATGGAATTGCCAGGAGCAGCGCGTGCAACGCCCCCGTCAGCCACTGTCTTGGCCTGTGCTCCCTGTGGGTCTTTTGTATTGCAGGAGACTGTACATTTCATCTCACAAATAGTGCAAAGCCGTTGTGCTCGTGAAACGTAGTTCGAGGGCCATCTCATAGATGGCATCACGTGCCAGCGCATTCATTTGTCGTAAGAGATCGCAAGAACTAGGTCGTAGCCAAATCTAGTGTGTGAATGGGCCGGGCCTTTAAGTAATGTGGAACGGAATATAGCCTTCGATCGCGTTCAGAATTGCGGCCAGCGGTGGTTACAGCTCGACTCGGTTCTATTCATACCAGGGACCAGACTGGACGGAGAGGAGGCCTACTTGGCGGTTGGAGAAGGCGGAGAAGTTGGGCTCTCCCAAGATCGACCGAAACCTCGTCGATCCCAGCAGGCTCACCCTGCCCTCTGAGGAGGAGTTGGAGGGAGTGGAGATCATCTTGCAGACTAGTCCGTTGTCCCCCGTTTCTTCCAGCAGCGACCCCACAATAAATATAACGAGAGTCAGACCGTCTCGATTGTCGATATTTAGTCGCCCACTGCTCTAAAAATGTACAGCGATTTTTCTTAGAGCTGCAGCTCTTAGGCACCCATTTCCGGGTTTTGTAGTGTCGTCTGTCATGCGTAATCAGCGCTAAATGTATTGGGAAAATTGACGTCACCTCAACACCAATTAAATTCCCCGCTAAATGTAGTGGGGAAAATGACGTCGCATGACTTGGTGCCACGTCACCTATGAACAAATTCAGTTTCTCATCGTTAAGATATTTAAAAATAACCTAAGCATTGCGAATGCTCATCTAAGCATTGCCGAATGCTCAGTTATAATTGATTTTCTGAAAATTTCAATGAGAAAATGTGGCCCGTTCTCCGTAACTGACGCCATTCTGCTCCACATATTCGACGAGCTCCTATGGCCGGCCATTTTCCCATAAAGAATTTCAGAAAATCACTGATAATTTTTGAATAAGGTAACGGTTCTGAAACTTTGGCACCTGGTTCTGACTGCTATCGCCGCATTAGAATGTTGAGCACCAGCATTCAACGGTGCATAGTTTATTTTCTGGCGAATACAAGGCTGTAAATGATTCTGGGACACCCGCATTGTCCAGTTTCCGGGCTTGTGGTTGTTTTGTTACACTGTCGACAGGCCGAAAGAGATTGCAAACAAAGATTAGGATTCTCAGATTTTGCTGGATTTAGGATGACTGGAGGCACAGCCATAGCATGTCATTCTAGTGCATCTGTTCTAGCGTAGGACATCGCTTCTCGTGCTGATTGATGGTCGCTTCTACTTTGCTTCGAGGTACCTTTTCCACGGGGTAGATGACGATAGTGTCGAAGAAAGGCGATGAAATTTTTGTAAACACTGAAAATCTGTTGATTTAAAGAAACTTTAAATACATAGTTGCACAGATATGCCAGTCGTGTGGTTTCGGTTTGACTGCACGTTTTTCTTTGCAAATATGCAACTAAAAGAATGTTTTGGTGGCATCTTGACAGTATAGTCTTAGCACTTTGGTGCAGAGAAAGTAATTATGCTTTTGGGGGTGCGAGTTGTCCTTGGGCAGGAATGTGTGCGCTGCGACCATCCATCACTACCGCCTATGCCAAGCATCGAGTTCGCGGCTTTGCATACGCAGCGCCGCCTTCCGCTGCAACCAATGTTCCACATTTCAATGCACAATCGGAGACTGCTGCGAAGAGGGACTTCTTTATTGCGGCATCACGTCATGAGGTCTCTCCAACAAAAGCCACTTGGAGGCTCGGGCCTAATTAATCGACCTTCGATGCTCCAAGAGCTGAAGGCTGAGAAAATGCACAATGGGATGAAACGCGCAGAGGTCCCGAACCTAGCTGCGTTCACCTCGTATGCCCTTTCCTGTACGTCGGTGCACCTCAGCAAGTCGCTGCTCGAGACTGTAGTGTGTTTTGCCCCATTTCTACGTTTGTTTGTTCTCGTGCTTTTGCAACAGCTGAGGCTAGTAGATTTGAGGGCAAACGAAACCGCGGCACTTCTGTCCGAGACATGTCTCCCGACACGAGCACTTCGAGCGACATCCGAGCTTGCTCTTTGGAAGTCAGTTAGAGTTACTCAAACTGAAATTTAAGATTAGCGTGTGAGGTGCCTAGCATCAGAAAAAGGAGAAATACAAAATCGGCAGCACATTAGAGGTGCCTCGCTCGCTAAACTTGGGTAGTACATTTTCTTGTAAATAATGGTTTTGTCTCCTCGATTGCCGGGTTTGGCAGTAAATACTAAGTTCTTTTGTTTCCTTTGAAACAGTGCTGCCATCTGAAGTCGCCGGGTTTACGCAGTTTTCTTCCTCCAGAAGATAAATAAGCGGCGCTATACCCTCGCATTTAAATATTGCCAACTCTCGATGAATGCTCGTAGTGTGTATTTACGGCGGGCGTTAGGATATTTTCAACTTCGTCGACATTTCGTTCAACGCCGTAGACAATACACTAAAAACAAAAAAACAGTGTTTCTTTACAGACGCTTTGCACCGTCGTTTCACATCCTTTGTGCAAGACTGGCTGCAAGTGGCCATTTCGAGCACTCGAATAGCGGGCCAAACAAACCGTATATACACACAATTGATTAGAACCGCGGCCTCCGCCAACGGGTCGATAGCAAAATATGACGGCTACCGACACGCCGCATCGCACCGGCGGTTGTTCCTTGGCTCGTACCACGTACGATCCGGCCGACGGAACTTGTGCGCGTGCAGACGGCCGTCAGTGGGTGCGGTAGCGGCCGCTGGGAGTCTAGCTTCTCGATGAGCGCTTTGCAGAAGAAGCACTCCCGGTTGTTCACCAGGTGGGTCATGATGCAGAGCCTGGAAGGCAGACGGAGAGGACGACGCGTGAGCCTCCGGGTCGAAGGAGTCGGCACGGCCGTTGTCTGCCACCGCAGAGAACTGCGTCGGAAGGACGACCATGCTGGGAAGGACAGCTGAGACGGTGCCACTGTTTTCTCGACATTGCTATTGTGGCAGCGAGGAGCGCGTGGCCTACGACACACGCAGCGCTACCTAGAGGCAACTAGGAACTGATCAAACTAAAAGGGGGCTGCGAGGGTGCGCGCCTGCTCCGATGTGCATGCCTTCGTAGCCCCTCTCTCCACTCTGCAGCTTTTATCGGTTCCTAGTTGCCTCCAGGTTGCGCAGCACGTATTGAAGGCCACGCGCTCCGCCGTTTGCATTTCGTTCGTGCCCGATAATACGTTGGGTGACCGGGTATCCGAGCCGGGTTATTGCCGGTGCATGCTTGACACAAAACGTTCTGCGTCAGAAGAGATGCCGCGAACGTGCAAGGGTGCGGGCAGCACCGCCGTCGTGTCCGCCGAGTTACGTGGCCTTTGCGAGATGTTGCTGCGGTGCTCGGAACTTGTGTCTGACCGGTGTGTTTGTGGCACCTTTATTTGTGTCCCCTCGATTTTCTGGCTAATCGCATTACAATCATGTAATCCTGCAGGCTGCACGACGGCACAGCAAAAAAGAGAGATGTGGTGGACGCCTGTTCTGCGGTAGCTCGCTCTGCAGCCCGCTAGTCAAACGGAACGCTAAAAACTATGGTCGGACACCGCTTTGGGGACGCCATGATGCACGGGTGGTACAAGGCGCAAAACGCACCGGTCACCGACGCATTCTGGGCAACGTGGCACTGTCTGCTTGGAAGCTGCGCGCTTCCAAACAGACGGTGTCTTTTTTTCTTTCTGTGCACATGGCCATTGGCCTGAGTGTCGCAACAAGAACCGTGCAGGAGCTTTGTGAACTCCGGAGCGCTTGGGCTAAGCCGCGGCGCCTCCTTGCAGCTGACGGAAAGAGAGAGAACAAAGGCTGTTGCCCAGTGCGCTCACTGGCAGGACTGGTGTCCGCAGGGCACGAGCGCACAGAGATTTCCCTGGGCGTAGCAGATGGTGCAGAGCTGGTCCTCGTCCAGCGGCGTGGCCGGTGCCTGGCGCCCCTGCACCAGCTGCACCAGCTGACGCACCTGCTCCACTTCCTCCTCCTTAACCTCGGCGTCTGCTCTCTCGCATGTGCGGAGAAAGGAAAAAAAACGGCGAAGAAAATGAGTGGACGACAGACAACATTTGTCGACCCGGGCCCACCATTCGGGGTCTGCTCTCTCGCTAGCGCAGGAGAGAAGAAAAAGAAAAGACGGCGGAGAAATTGAGGGCGACGGTGTAAAAAGAGGAAGGCCCAATTCATCCACCCAGGCTCACACGGATTCCAACTTGAGTGCTACTCGAGATGGTTTGAAAGAGAAGATCTTAATTGCAACTTCAAATAGCTCGAGCTATCACTCTGAAAAGTCTAGTGCATCTACTTTCCAGCCAAGCCGTTGGGAGAGCCGATCGCTGCAACCTGCAGAAACGGCTGGGCGAACGAAGAGGCTGGAAATATGTTCAAACCCAAAAAAGCTGTACCTATTGTGACACCCATGTAAGCACGTGGAACATTGTGTCACGGCGCCTGACTTTCTTAGGTCTAAACATATTCTCAGCCTACCATTTAAGCGAACGTTGCTGACTGGGAAGTACAGTCATCTTTGTTTCGTTGCCCCTTGCCACCATAACAAGCTTGGAAGGGACATGACCTAAAAATAGCAATTTTTTAAAACTTTTCTTAATTGTACAATCTGAAAAGTTAGCCCACTCCATATTTTCAGCCGACTTGCTCCTGATGTTAGGTGGTATTGATGGGCCAAACTTTTGCCAAATCGAAAATTTGGCACCGAATCTTGGGATTCGGAACTTTTGCCAAACTTTTCTGAAGATTCGACAAAAATGCCATTGTTACCAGACTTAACGTTGATATGTAGTTTTTTCTAGCAAAAAAAGGTTTTATGTTTTTTTTTTTCTTACCTTAAATGCAACATATAATGCACATTGACACAGTTATTACTATTTCTACAGGATAATTGTATCAGTGTCGTCTTTGTGTGTTCACTGGCAATTTTACAGTGACTTCTTGCAGATGTGGCGTGACAACGAGCCTGGGTAGTAGCGGCGCAGTCGCAAATCAAGCTACTAGAGTTTTGGTTTGGAGGCCTCACCAGCAGAAGCCTGCAAGTGTGTGTACATTGTTAAAATAAAGGCAATAACACCGCGTTTTCACTTTGTCTGGGAGTCACCGTTTCGTAGTGCGAAGACGAATGCAACGGTTGCTGAGCCCTTCACCAAAAGAGATAACAATATTATTGTAAATATGCATCTTTTTCGATTTAAGCCACTTGACAACAGCTTAGCATTAAAGTGTGTCCCATATTCACAACGTCTCGTTTTAACCTTTAAATGCCAGTTTCTGGTGTTACGACACACACGGACATTTAGAAAGATGGAAAGAGTCAGGAATATCAGATGTGCAATGTCGAGCATGATAGTTCTGTGTTTAGTTTTATGCAGATACATGAAAACCGCGAAATAACGCTAAAAGGAATATTATTTTGTTTTGGCACAAACTACTCCTGAGCCGAAAACAGTCGATGCTTAAACTACCTCATTGCATCACTGGAAAGGTCAAATGAAAATCACGTCATCCAGAATGCACCGCATCATTAGTCACTTGCGCAGTGGACTGTGTAAATTACTGGTCGATATTCTGTGTCTTGAGGCAGAAAATGTTGAAAAGAACCACACTCACAAAGGCTCACAAACGCAAGGTTACTGTGTTGCCTACTCCACACCTTGCCGTAACCACTGGTTGTACCACACTGTAAGATGGTAACCACACGAGCGTCCATTTGCAATCCATTGTCCCGTCGCATTCTCGCGCGTGCGCAAACATTTGCCGAAATTTTTGCCGAATCTTTGCTGAACTTCAAAGTTTGGCTATGTGCCGAACTTTGCTCGAACCTGAAGTTTGGCAGATTCGGCCCATCACTACTAGGTGGGCTATCTCTCGGGATTTTACGGCGGTCATTCACCGACCGGGGAAGTGGATGCCCCAAATTTCCTGCAGTATATTGCACACACAACAGTTCAGGAATGTTTTTCCTATAGATTTTGTGAATCGTGAGCCTCCAATGTTCCCACAGTGGTAACATATTCAAGGTTCAAAGCTGCAGGCACGAGCGCCTGGCAGGTTGGAGATGGCAAATGAGATCTTCATTGGTTCGGGAGAACTGTGCATTGCAGGAGGGCACAGATCCATGGCACCTCTGAGCTCGAAATCAGTGTCGCGCAATTGAATCGCAAAGGCGCGAGCATATATGAGGCGCCTTAGAGAACCTGGCACCGAAACCTTCACAATGCTTCGCAAAGGTGTGGGTTTGGTTGCAGCTTGAAGTGCGTCGAGCGACAGCTCTTGCTGCAGGCACGAGCGCCGTACGATTGGTTCCTAGTCTCGGCAGTTCCGACGCCGGAGAGGCGGACGTGCAACGAGTCGAAGGCGACGGTCCTTTCGGGCACGCTCACAATTTGCCAGGGAGAACAGTGGAGGGCTGGGGACGGCGGAGTCCTCCGCATCCAAGGAGGCCGCTCCATTGCTTCCACCGCCCAGGAGGAACTCCAGGGAAGACTGCTGGAAGCTCGGCTCGGCCAACAGCACCGACAGAGCATTCTCCCGACTGCAAAAGGAAAAACCCCGGTCCGGCTTCTGCACAAATTTACTGGGATGAATGACTTGCTGTGATCAGCTTCGAGTATAATAATGCGGAGCGCAAGTTTATCCTCTTCTTGCATAGGGGTTGCGACGATGTCGAAACACCAAGCTCTCGCTGGCTCGCTGAAAAAAGTAGTGGGTGGACCTCGAGGCATCTAGCATTGGGGTCTACCCACTATCCTTTCAATCGAAGCCAATCGGAGCTTGGCAACGCTCCGACGTCGCTGCAACTTTCGCGCAAAGAGCAGACGACCTGCTCTTTGCATTGGTTTCAACCGATTACGGTTTATGAGCCAACTGGTCTCATTGGCTCTTGGTGACCTACATCTATTTAACGTACATCTTTGTGTAGTAACAAGCAGTGAGGTATGTTGCAAGTACGTAAGAGATGTTTATTTAAACTCTGACTATAGAATATGTGGTACAGGAAAGAAGATGGAAAATGCTAAGTGAGGTGCATGGTTCAGAGTGCAAGCTGCCTGGAATGGTGAAATTTCACAGAAATTTTCTTGTTAACCTGACCGGGCACCTTCCGTGTTTGCCATAGGGGTCGCAGTGCCCCCGGGCACGTTTACGTGACCAGTGGACACTACGACCACTTTAGCAAACGTGATACCCACTGGTCACGTTTACTATTCTCTAGTGCTCCACAACTCAAAGGACCCGCTCGTTAGAGGCGTCCCCAGTGTCCACATGGTATCCCGAGCCTCTTGGTGCCGTGCCGGTTTAAGGTGTTCGCCGGTTCCGAGGTTCCCGGCGTCCTGGAGTGCCCACCTGTCGACGGAGCCCCTGAGCAAGAGTGCCACCAGGATCCCGGTGACCGCGGCCACGATGGGGAAGTGGTCAACAGCCTCCAACCCGGCGACGTCCATGCCCACCACTAGGTCGAAGCAGCCACACCGCGAGGTCACCCTGTTCAGCACCTGGCTCACGAGCTGAGAAAGAACGTCCATGGGTGTCAAGGAGCATTCCTCGCATGCACGGGGGTGCTTCTTGCCGACAGGCGCAGCTCTTCGGCGTGACATCCGCAAGCTCCGCGGCGTCCTTGTGCCCGGCACCTCAGAAGGAAGCAGCAGGCACGCGAGTCTTTGACCGGCGTGTTTAGCGTACTACATTGCCCGTGCGTCAAAAACGGTCTGCCGAGTGGCCGTGAATGGCGTTGCGGGAGCCGGAGTGTCACGCCGTCTCACGATCAGTCGATCGTCACCATTACGATCGACTGTTGTTGCGCCGATCGCGCGTCGTACGGTGACCTGATATTGAAACGACATTTCGTCGATAAGTTGTTGGTGAATGAAAGATTTTGGCGTGATGTGTTTCCCCACCAAAAGTAGCGGGGAAACTGAATTGGTGCATGGGTCACGCGACGTAAATCTTTTACTAAATATAGCAGGGAACCTGAATTTGTTTGTAGGTCCCGTGACGTGAGGTCACGTCACATCAATTTTCCCGCCAAATCTAGTGGGGAAACTGAATTGGTGCATAGGCCACCTGACGTAAATTTTGCACTAGCGGGGAAACTCAATTTGTGTGTAGGTCATGTGACGTCAATTTTTCCACTAGATGGGCAACCTGAATTTGTTCGTAGGTCACGTGACATCAATTTCACCGCCAAATTTTGCGGGGAAACTGAGTTGGTGCACAGGTCATGTGACGTCAATTTTTCCGCTAAGTTTAGAGGGCAAATGACGGCGTTTACGCTCACGACGTCGGAAAACCGGGGGAACGGGCCACTAACAGCTGTCGCTGTGAAACCACGAAAGAGCGCCGTTGGGCGGAAATCGGGGGCCACGTTTGAGGACGCGATGAACTTTGCTTCAGGAGCCGAGGTACAACGTACCTGGCATATGCGGGCGAGGAGGAGGTCCGAGTGGGGCCTCCCGGGGTGGGTGACGAGGGAGGGTGCCACGTTGACCACCATCTCGACCACCCTGAGCAGTCCCAGGGAGAGGTCGAAGCAGGTGGCACAGATCTTCAGCTGACGGGTGTCGACAAACACCCTCTCCGGACGGAAGTGCGCGTTCTGGATCTGAAACCGTAACCGCCGACGGACGTGTGAAGCAATGTTTCGACGACTGATCTATTTTCGTTTTATTTATTTTACATCAAATGCATCCGGCGATGCTTTACACGAGGGTGAAAGGAAGAAAGTGGGAGAAGTTGCAATATAGATACACTACATACGTGCGTGCAGCTCTGTTTTAAAAAAAGGCTTCCAGCTTTAAAGTTTTATAGTTTCGGTGTGGATTTCATATTATGCGAGCATATTCCAGTTTAGGAAGGATAACTTTTATAAGCAGGGAAGTTTATAGTCTGAGAAGTGGAATGAATCCTACTACTGATTGCAGCCGAGCTAGTTGGTTTGTATCTTTGGGTGGTGCCAGCTGAACACATATAAACACACAAATAGGCAACCGCTGAACTATCAACTATATTGAAGCTTTCTCCTTCCTTCACTAGTACTATCTGAATTTACAACCTCGATTAAAGCCCTCTTCTTCCTTACTTACAAACTGGTCTAAAGCCTTCTTCCTCCACTACTATCGTTATTTACAAATGCGGAGCTCTTTCATGTCCTTCAGGACCCTTGCAGGAAGTTTTCGTCGCTGGTGCAGCGCCAGGAAAGGGGCACTGACGCACTAATCTTTTTCATCGACGGCCAATGCCCCAAGGATTTCACGTGCAAGTCTTTCTTTGTTTTTTCCCCAGGACCTTGATGTTTTGCAAACTTCCAGTGCACCAGACAATGGACTGGTAGATGTCCCCCTGCTGAAATATTCCTTAATGCAGCAGCATGTTCCCTTGTCCAGTCACCGATGCAACGATCGGTTTGGCCCATGTAGCATCGACCGCATGATAATGGGATGTTACATATGGCTCCTTTTTCACACAACGCATAGTACATACTTTGTCCTGTGAGCAATGCCACAAACTTCTCCTTTCATTCCTCCCTCCTGGTTTACCCTGGGACACACAGAACATGCCTTATTCAGCACGGAGCAGACCATGTGGACGCCTTGCCGTCCGGCAGTCTTCTTCAATTTGTGAGTTATGCCATGGATATAAGGTGCTACCACTATAGGCTTTCATGTCTTCTTCTTTGTTTAATCATTTTCCCCAGGTTTCTGCTTGATATTGTTGCAGATCTTTTCTCACATTGATATCAATAATGTATTTGGGTCATCAGCAGCCCCCAGCCTTGATTGTCTATTTGTGTGTTCATATGCGTTCTGCTGGCACCACCCAAAGCGGAATGAATGTTTTCTTGAAAGGATACCTAGTTTCCTTTAGTTGTTGACGGTTTAAGAGTTCAGGGAAACCCCTCCCACCTCTCTCAACTATAGCAAAGCGATTTGCTAGAGAGGAGGTTGCATTTTCTCCAGCGTTCGCACTGTACCCGTAAACATAATCGGTAGAGATGCGAGACGAGCTTGCTAGTGCCTGCTCTGTCCCTACCTCCTGCAGCATGCTGATGAACTGGGAGAAGGCCCAGTTGAGCTGGGTGAGGACACTGCCGAGGAAGGCGGCAGCACGGTCTGGGTGGTCCTCCAGCCAACGCCCAATGTGGTTTTGGAAGAACACCGAGGGCAGGGCGCTGCAAACCCCAAGAGCTTTGGGCTTACCACCCTTGTGGAATACAGTAGGCTCGCAATAATTCAAACTGACATTTTATACTCGTGGTAAATTCAAATTTCAAGATTTTGGTTGTCCCACCATGTGTTTAATGTATTTATAAGCCACTTAATTCGAACGGCGTTTTTGTGTACTAATCCACGCTTTTTGTTCTCACAGCCCCATCGAGCAGCGCTTCTACGAGCACCGGTGCACTGCGGAGAAGCAACAGCCGCAGGGCTTACTTGCAGGTGTTGCTTCACGGGTGTTGCTTCTCCGCAGTGCATCCGTGCCCGGTAAGAAGCGCTCTCGACGAGGCTATCAATCCACAATAGACAAAATTTTTTGCTAGATGGACAGACTTTGTTTTGAGGTGTGATGCGCTGTCCAAACAGTTCACGATAGACAAGATTTTTGAGGGATTAATAAAGCGATCTCATACATTTTACCAATGTTTTGATTGTGGCATACCTGTTTATGATTAGTAGGCCTGTGTGGAGGACATCATAAATATCTGCTTTGTATCCATAGCCATCCATATAGCAAATCATGATTTTATCTTGCATCATATTTAGATGAATTTCTAATAATTCAAACGAAATCTGTGGCTTCCTGGAGTTTAAAATAATGAGTCTACTGTAGATTTGAGGACTCTTTAAGAAAGAACACTACCCATCGAGCTGGACAACCGTTGCGAAGCAGTCAAATTTCATTGATTCGTTTCAGTAAGCGGCACCCTGCCCTGCGAGGCACCACCGAGCAAGCAAAAGACGAGTTTCACAGATTACTCTTATTAAGGCCGCGTGCAATGCATGTTCATCCAAAGCAGAGAGGACGGTGTTTCGTGAATGGCACCTGGCAGTTTAACCTAGAAGGTGTGTTTCCCTTACCTGGATGACTTGGAAGTGCAGACTCCACTGGTTTGGAGGACATCCGCTGCACTAGGTGGGGAGCGATCGTGAAGCGGAATGCGAACCCGCAGCCCTGCGATCACGCCACACGAGGAACTTCTTCAATCGACGCACACACAAGATGCCACAACATGCTGCGGCAAGCCTTACGATAAACAACACACCGTGGCTTAACTCTTAAGAATCGAAAGCAACTGTGGGAAACTGATCGCGCCAATACGTTAGCCTACAACCACACATGGCTTGTAGCTAGAACATGCACAATGTACACACTGTAACACTTGTCCTGCGCATCTCGGTTCTTATTGTGTGGCATCTTTCTGAGACTACGGTGTCTTGGGTTATGCCCACCTTCCAGAGCCTCATGAGGATCCAGTTGGTCTGTGCCCATGGCCTGTTCTTGTACGGCTGAAGCAGCGCCTGTATCATGGCCATGGAGCTGCAAGTAAACGCGGCGTCGTTACGGCTGGATGCCTGCGGGCAAAGCCCGACATTGCCGGAAGACATGCGCTCGGATAGAGATGTGAGGAACACCGTAAAAGATGAGCTGTGAAACATCAATTAACCTATGCAAAGACTAAATGGATTGTCACTTTATACACAGCCATATTTATGACAACATAAATGCTTCTCTTTCCTGCTGGAAGCTGACGAGTAACCAAATAACATTTACGGAGAAGTAACGACGAAAGGCAACTCTACACCGGGCTGGCTATGGTTTACGGTCGTGGTGACCGGCTAGTGCCTAGTCACTGTCTCCTACAGCCGAGGATAGTGTTGCTGGGAGCAGGCTCTATCGCTCACACTACCAAACTACTAGACTGACATAGTAAAAGCGAAAGTATGCAGGTGAGCTGGTCAGGAAACATTGTAACCTACACTCCAATACACGGAGAAATAAAACGGACAAGACTGACACAAAATCTTCAGATTTCGTAGTCGTCTCGTTAGTTGCATTACTTCTTTCTGTCTCAGGTTTTAGATTATGATGGCACACAGTAGCTCCTCATCCCTTCAGTTTTTTCACTAGCCTAATTTTGCTTCTTCATATAGTCAACCCCTCGAAATAAAAAGAGGCATGGCACAACTGCCAATGAGGGCACCACACTGCTACTTCCCTGTGCAGCAGAAACACGGATAAGTTGCCAACCGATTTTTCGGACTCTGAGGGAACCCTGAAAAATGTCCAAATAATCAAGTGGTCCGAAAAATCAATTTCAGTCAAAATATTAAATTTCTGCCTATATTCCGCTGCGTATTGGCCACTTTCCACTTGCTTGATGTCAATTTTAAGTTCTCGTGCAACTTCCGCTTTATATAGTTCACTTTTCACTTGTTTGTTGATCTGTTTGATCAGGGTGCTGCGCTTTGTCGACGCTTTCGTTGGCACAAACAGCGAAGTTGAAGTTGGCGCCACTTGGCACTATTTGTAGACAATGTTTATTCCACCAAGCTCGCTTCAATACTAAGCCTATCGGCAAAAACCTTCGCGCTTAGAGATTACAAGAACGGCAGACGGCCGCTCTTCTCGCGGTTGCACTCAAAAGAAGCGGACCAAGAGAGGAACTGGAAAAGCCATAAGATTGGGCAGAGGGCGACCATGTTGGCTATAAGCGGAACCGGAAAACCCGACCATAGCCTCAACCCAGCTTCTTATTGCGTAGGACGTGGTATCGAGGCTACAGGGCAAGATTAAAATGACCAAAATGGCAGTGACAAAGTTCGCGGCACTATCACGGCGGCTGTTTTGTGGCTGTAAACAGGAAATCACGCAAATTATGTCCGAAATATAGAGCAATAAGCTTTTTGGCATCCAAAATTTCGGTCAAAGTTAAACATTAACTCTATGGGGTGAGTGACGGTTCCGCGAAAACGTCAGAATAATCGGATGTGTCCGAAAGATCGGCGTCCGAAAAATTGGTCGGCGACTGTATACCGTAACATCCTGAAAGATGCCCCACTTTCAAAAGATAACCACCCCTATTTTTGGCCTGATTTGCTTTTTTTTTTTTTTAAAACACCGAAAGATAGTTTACTTTTAGTAATTGCAGGGTCCTGGCCCATTGTGACCTCAGCAGAAATGGTGTTACTTAGCCACGCCGGGAGATATGCAAACACAGCTGAGTGGGAAGGACAGTCAGTCTTTTGTTCACTGCCCCTCCCTGCGATCACAAGTTTCGCCAATTAAACCATAAAACCAGCATTTTTTCAACTTTTTTTTCATTGCACACGGAAAGCTAGCCTACTCCTTATTTTCTCCCAATATGCTTCCGATTTTAGGTGGGCTATCTCTCGGGATAATACGAGTACACACAGACTTGAGGCTCATTCACACACTTACGACTGAGTGCAATACAATTTCTTACGATATTTTACGGTGAGAGAATACGCTGGCACCACCTATGAGGTGGCCCTGGAACTGCATTTCACTAGAGCCAAGGTTTTGCGGCATTTGCGAGATCAATCATGCATACTATATACGAGACATGATCGTTCATAACGTCGTCGAGAGTTTCTCCAGCCAACAGTGAAAGCATGAAGGGCGCAAAAAGGCTCGAGGTATACCTAAGCACTTCTTATGAGTTGTGAATGCAAAAGCATGTACACCATTCTTCCTCTCCGCGTGTTGGCGGCTGAGCGGACACGCAGCACCATGGAGTGGCTGGCCGGCCAGTCGTTGAAACTGACACGCAGCGTCAGTTTCAACAACCGGCCACCCCGTGGTGCTGCGTGTCCGGCAAATGGGAGCCTCGTCAACGCACGCCAGAAAATGGGACCGAAGTGTAAAAGGTGCCGTTGGCTAGCCTTGCGCGTGGTTTCATGGCTGGGAGCTGGCTTGACTTGGGGGAAGGATTTAAGGTGCCGTTTGGCACGGTTTCAAAGCTGATGAGCGTCGGCTCGCTCCATGAGACAGTTAATGCTTTCACATTAAATAGAAAACACACATAAATCGCCAAGTGTTCCATCGCCACCCGACAGATGGCGCCGATGACTTCTCTCGTTATAAGTAGGGCTCCGTGTTTTCGGATAAATCCGAAAAACTCCGAAAAACACCCGCCGGTAAACTTTTTGTCAATTCGGATTTATCCGATAAACTCCGAATTGTTATGTGCCCATGCCACCCCCCCCCCCCCCAAACAAAAAAGAAAAAGTATTTTTTTTTTTTTTTACAATTTGAGCAGCGCAGAATCAATGGTCCTGGGAAAATGACACCATAATTATCTTTCAAGCCTCGGACCGTTGCCAAAAGGGGGTCTTACGGCTTGTCTCGTCAAGGTTGGTACAGGGAAACAGGTCATCGTACCATTCGTGTCACGACAAAAGCCACTCTTTTGGTTTCCAGTTTGGGCCATGGGATTTGGGATTTCGAGAAAGGAGAGGGTATGTTTCTGGGGTAACAGTGAAAGCTATGGACCATAGAGATTGTATAAAATAGGGAAGAGGGGCAGTTGAAACTTCTCTATTACATCCTTAACCACTCCAGCCTCGCGCAGCCGCGGGATAGATTGATGGGATGTCTACGAGCTTCCTTGCGGCTACCTCCGGCAGTTTATTGATTTTAAGGTATCGACGTTTATTGAAGCCACACTTGTGCGCGACTTTTGTCGTGGAACAAATTAGTATTGCCAATGACACCAACACCAAATTCAACTGAAGAAATCTTAATTGATACAAGCGCGTTTTATTTTTTATCTGGCATACGTTAGCATCCGGTTATTATTTATTATTTTTTAATAAGAAACATTGCGAAATTAATCTCCGACTTTCGGAGAATTGGGGATTCACGAAAAATAAACTCCGATAAACACCGAATTTTAGCTAAAAATAAACTCCGAAAAACACCCTCCGAATTTCACGAAAAATAATCTCTGAAAACACGGAGCCTATAGTTATAAGGCCCGCTTCAGACGGGGCAACTTTTCCAGCAATTTTGAGGTTGCTGGCGGGTTGTTCTCTAGCTTTCCTCAGATTGACACGAATTGCTGAGATCGGGTCCGGCTCGAAACGGACGAGCAACTCGAACAACTCGGAGCCGTTTGATGCGGCAGCAGCCAATCAGGGACACGATATCTTTACGTGAAACCCCCGTGGTGGTGATGATGACAGCTGAAGAGGT
The DNA here is from genome assembly GCA_037355805.1 of Ixodes ricinus. Lineage (NCBI taxonomy): Eukaryota > Metazoa > Arthropoda > Arachnida > Ixodida > Ixodidae > Ixodes > Ixodes ricinus. The sequence continues at coordinate 122,926 of JAZHYW010046252.1, read as the reverse complement.
GGTTCTGGTTTGAAATCGATCGTTTTTGGAAATAAACCTTTTCAGAAAGATGAGTTAGTATTCTCAACGCCGTTCAAAGACATAAAAACATGTTTTTAGTGCGTAGCTGTGCGTCTAAATAGTGCAAGAAAATTCAAAGTGAATGATGATGATAACAAGTCGTAGCAATTCGGTTGCTGCGTGTGCAAGCGGTCGGCCCGCGTTGCTGGTGTTGCAACGTCAAGTTGCTGGGTGAAATTGCTCCATCTGAAGCGGGCCTAAGAGATTGGAAGAAGTCGTAGCGCACTCGGTCGTAAGTAGTTGCAAGTGTGCGAGCGAGCCTTTATTACGGAAGCGTACCGAGCCGTTAGGAGTGATTAATGAATTAATTACCTTTCAGTGGGCATGCACTCCAGTGCCCTCACGGTGGACGGGGGACAGACGTGGGCCGCCAACGCCCGCAGCAACGCGTCCTTCATGTCTGCGAAACGGGAGTTTGCAATGCTGCGGTCATCGCGACGACGCAACAAACGCAACTTCGTGATGGTTAAAGAAACCGGTGTTCCCAACCCTGTGTCGGGAACTTGCAGAACCCCGTGTTGCAAGCAAAGGGGTTCCCATGTGGGAGTCGGTGTACTCGTGGCTCACGTTGCCCGGAGGTTGTGGCGTAAACTTACCGGGATTGGTGACCCTGGGGTCCGCGAAGTGCTGGGCCAGAAACGTGCTGTATCGCACCAGGACGTTGTAGTGACCTGGGGATGAGAGCAGACGTTTGCAACGACAATAGTGACAATCGGCAAGACGGATTTGGTTTCTGCACGTTGAGAATTTGTTTGGTATCCCGTGACCTTTGGCGTAGCATTTTACGCCTTTTGCATGCGTCACTACGACGCAGTGCGCCACAAGGAAGGTGTAGAGTTGTTGGCACAAACCCCCAAATTGGAACGGATGAGTAAATAAATTAAAAAATATTTAAGGCCTCACCCAAAGCAGTTTCCCAAAGCTGGGAGACTAGGTGCGAAACAGTAAAGCAAACTCTTGTCGGTGCATCCGGGGTTTTCAATTATCCATGAGAGTAGCGTATCAAATCTCTACCTCCTTACTACCATGTCATTCCAGACTATATTTCATAGACTACACACATATAAAGTTGAAATCTTGCGCGGTGCAGACTACAGGTGCGCACCATACAAGGATTTGTTTTTCCAAGATCATTCGTTACGACAAGATGCGACGGATTTCGTGAATGACGGATTATGTTAATGATGATCTCCCTCTAGTATTCTTTGCACATTAATAAAGCCTTTTTGCAAGGTCTGCTTCGTATAACAATTCTTGATGTGCAGAGTACACACCAGGTGGGGACTATGCACTGGGTGCAGAGTTTCTAGGAAAAACTGCCATTTTACGGTCCAAGTTTGCCCTTTCACACTATACATTATTTGATCGGCTTAGCTTTCCTAGAATCGTTTGGACCAGCATTTTTTTCTCCTCCTCAAAGCACCACAATTGGAATAACGGCAGAAACTGCAGTACGACCGCTTTGTGCATCCCAATGGTGCGACACGGTTGATCGGGTACTAAGGCCCGTTCACACACTTGCGTTTGCTCGCAACTCAGCTCTTGCGATCTCTTACGTCGAAACAACACGCTGAAGTGGGCTGCTCACGATTTCCGTATGTTTCCTGTCTTTTTCGCACATCATTCGTTTTTTGGGGGGAGCTCGAAATACTTTAGACAATGTTATAAGCGACTGTTTTTCGTAGACTTTATGTACGCTCAATATCGCAAAAAACATGCAAAACCTTTACTCTAGTGAGATGCGGTTCTAGCAAGGAGAAAGAACGGTAGGAGAGCGCATGACGTCAGCCGCGTAGCCTCCACAAGCCATGCACCCTTGACGCCACGCCTCTTTCTCATTTTTTTCCTTACTCTCCTCACTTATCAGCCCAACATGACCACATCACGTGACCGTAGCTAGCCTTCGTCTAGCATTTGATCTGATAAAACCTACCGGAGGGAGCGCGCGCAAGCCTGCAAGGAATCATTCTACAATCAACCATCCAACTCGCACGTGACATATCACGTGCACCAATCGCCAGAGATCTGCGATCACGTTGGGCACAATATCGTTTAAACTTTTTATGACTAGGCTTCACCAATATTGCAACGTGCCCCCTCCTAGTACTTCTAACCTCCTTGGGTTCTAGGGTCCTAGACCTGCATTAAACGTTTTGCATGTTTTTTGCGACATCGAGCGTACATAGAATCTACGAGAAACGGTCGTTTATAACATCATCTAAGGTATTTCGAGCCAAAAAAAAAAACAACGAAGGATCCGCTAAGAAAGACGGGACACATACGGAAATCGCGAGCAGTCCTCAGCTGGCCGACAGGTGGTGCCGGTGTTATCTTTCATCGCAAGAGATCCTGAGAGGTTTTGAGGCACCCGATTGTCAGCGGTCGCAAGTGTGCGAACCGGCCTTCGAGAGAGGAGCAGAGGAAGGCAAAGCCACCTGGGATGTCGCTGAGGTTGCAGGTGGGCGGGAAGTAGAAGCTGAGCGACGTGAGCAGCTTGATGCACGACTCGACGTAGTAGTCCGGCACAAAGGCAAATGCGGCGCCCGAGTGGGAGGCCTCCTCCAGCGTCAGGAGCACCACCCGCAGCAGCCAGTACACGTCCGCCTGCTTCTCCTGCGGTGGGACGGGGTTGCGAGCGCCCCGATGGCTTCTAAGACGCCGGATTTGCGTGCCAGCTGCGCAACGCTGATCGACGTCGATCGAACCGATTCTAAGATACGGGATCTTCCACGACGGATCCCGACGCCATAGATATAACGAGCCAAAAAATCGGCGCCGGCAAGCAGGAAGTTTTAACTTTCGCCGAAAGTGCATTTGGGGCGATGGATTTTGCCCGGCGGTATTTCAAAGCGACAAGACCGACAAACTCGCTGGGGTTTTATTGCGGACGCATTTACGGACGATCGAGTTGGCGGCGGTCGTAACCTCTGGTGCCATCTCCCGATAAGCACGGCGAGCGGACGAAAAGGCTTGTCGTCCGGTGTGGACGGCCACTGTGGACACCCTATAGATGGCGTTGTACTTATGTGGGTTCAGGCAATCCCTCACGGACGATACAAATTATCTTACGGGTGTCCATAGAACAAACATACAGTATCCAAAGGATGCCCAAAGAACAGCTACTGGACGCTATAGGAAATCTATTCCAGCAGTTCTCAACCACTGATTTTTTGGGACCCCTTCTGGATCAGTGAAAGTGGTGGGGAAGCCCATTGACCGATGGGGATAACAATGTCAAAAGGGTAAATGAAGGAAACTAAATGCGTGCAAACCAACTTCGAAGCTTTCAAACGAAGAAAAAATTAGCCCTACTCATTTGGTGCGCATAGTTTGGTCCACTTAGCTTATGGGATAGCCAGCATTCGTATAGAGATTCTATTGCTCGGCTTGATTTGTGGTCAAGGGCTTTGCAGCCCCTAAGGTTCTCAGGGACTCCGAAGGGTCCGGGGACTGCCGTTTGAGAACCACCGTTTTACACATTATGACGTTCTTTGGACATAAACATCCACTGGACACCGACAGGACATCTGTTGGACGTTACGACACCCTATAGACATTGACGTCCGCCGAATGTCCACAAGACATTTATTCAATGTCCGTGGGACATCCCTCGGACATCACGGTACTTTGAGGACGTCTATACGACCATGTGGGCTGTCGGTGCACGTCGAGGGCTCGAACGCGCGGCGGGCACGCACCTTTGAGAAGACGACGGCGGAGAGCCACGCCACCTGCCTGGCCTGCTGAGACAGGGTGTCGCTGAACACCTCCTCGGCCTTCGTCAGTGCCTCCACCACGTCGGGCTCCCCAAGGGCGCTGTTGCGTCTCACCTCTTGCACCGCCCGCAGGTAGTCGCGCATGCCCTCCCTCACCGCATTCATCTGCGCGGAGGAACGACCAACAGTTGCCAACCGCCACTCCAAACGACAAAGCTTAGACGGGAGAGGGTGATCGTGATTCTTTATGCTTCTGTCGTCTTTAAAGTTGCAGTTGTGCTGTTCGTACATCACACAGAAGACACGGCGTCACTGCAGACATGACAACAGAATTGTCGACAAGCATCGAGCACGTACGAAGCTTATTTGCTTCATAGATACATACGCTTCGAACATGTCTAAACACAGTTTACGTATGACCGACGGAACGGGACTGTCGTACGAGGAAGGAACGTGCCTCGGGCAGCGTCTGCAGACTGTACGACGTCTAAGCAGTGTGACCGTGGCTTCAGAGAACCCCAGTTTACAGCAAAGTCACCGTGGGTATTCCACAATTATGCATGTGCACCCACATTCTTTATGCTCCACCACAAATATTGTCTCCGAGCGTGCGTTGCAGGAATTTCCCGTCGACCCTCAACTTTCGGGTGCTCGGTCCTCACCTTCAAGAAGTGGGCGTGGCTGCAGAGGTAGTAGAGGCGGACGATTCCGTCGAGGAGTCGGAACACCTTGGTGCTCGCCCGGTCCTTGTCGAATGCGTTCGGCGTGCCGCTCGACAGCTCCACCGACGCCTTGTGGCCTGCAGCCCCGAAGAGAGCAGATGAGCCTGGTTCTCTACCGCAGGGGACGCTGGAGCGTGCGGAGTCGTCGAAGATACGAATAGAATAGAGCGAGCGCAAAGTGGTTGAAACATGAGACGCCTCGTGGCGATTGCCGGAACTATTTGCCACGAGAATAAACGCGTCGACGGAATGCATAGTAAAACGGCCGCGAGAACCCTGTCGAGCTGCTGCGTACATTCTTCTGCCGTCGGTGCACGAGCGATGCGGTAATTCGAGAATGTGCAATGCTAGGAAAGCGGTAAAAGTGCCACAGTTCGCGACTGTCCCAATGAGAAAAGGAAGCCTGCAAGACGTTATGCGTGCATGCATACTCTCGTGGCGATGGCTCCAGGGTCGGCTACGAGGGGGAGTGCGTGTTTCGACTGCTCGGTGCGCATTTTGTGCCATCCATACCTTTTCATAACTTTCCGCCGGCCGGCACGTAGTTCGGGTACTTTGGCCGATACTCGCGTAAAATCGCATCAATTTACGTTTCTACAAACAAATCTGCGATAACCGTATCTGCACCCACTTGCGTCGTAGCTGGTCATTCAAAAAATTCATACTTTCTGAGGGGTCCTCTACGAAAATGTAAAATCCAGGATGGAAAACAGAAACAACCCTAGTGAAACCCAAAGGTGCCATAAATTGATGGCCCAAGAGTTTCCTTTCTTAGGACCTGTCACCGTTCCAGCACCACAGTAAGACACCAATTTCATGAGTACCGTGACATCATCGCCATAGTGTTGTGCGAGTATTCAAATTTTCTAATAGTAGTTTCGATTAATACGCTATTCGATATTTGCTTTGACATGAACTGTGACTGCATATTTTTCGAAGTGTTGAAGGTGGCTTCCCCGTTGAGTGCGCTTCTTACTGCGCACGGGTGCACTGCAGAGAAGTGACACCCGCGGAAGCGAGCTTGTGGGTGTTGCTTCGCCGCAGCACACCGATGCTAGATAAGAAGCCCACTCAACAAGCTAACCCGCCGCATTTGACATTTCAAAAAGTACAAATATATTGCAGTCGCGTGCATAGGAGAAAAACACCCTTTTAAAGCGGGACGGTGCACGCGCCCCTAGAATGTTTAAAAAAGAACTAAAACTTTGTGAATATTGATACCTGCATTGCAGTAAAATTTTTAAAATTAAACTGTGGCTGTTATGCGATAGTATACAGTATGTTAGGAAGAGGTGCCCAGACAACCTGTGTTCATAATTTGAGATTGATTTTTTTTTTTTTTCATATTCGAGAGTGAAGGAAGGACACTTGCATATAATAAGATTTATAAATTAACTTCATGTCATATCCGTTGTTTCCTTGCCGTCCCAATGCAGGCATTGCACTTTCTGAGACCACAGTTCATAGATATAGCTAGATTAAAATTAGCTTTAGAAATGGACAAGAGGAAGCTAGGGAACAAGCTTCACAAGTTCAGCTGGGTTTTTGTTTAAGCATAATGGAACGCAGTAGCGAAAGGCATATAAAGACTATTTTATATTCGATTAGAAAATATTCAGCCAAAGCCTCTACGCTGTGTCCGCTTTCAACTCAAAATCCCCTATTTGCACGTGACTACATTGGCATGATGTCATCGTCTAGACTGCATCCCAGGCATTGACACGACAGTGCTAAGAGCGAACCCCATAAATGCTAGGCGTTTAAAGAAAAAAAACAGGGTGCAGGTAATGCGGAGATTGCGACGGTACGGGAGGCAGAAAACGTCCCGGCCCAAAACAGACCTTCGTCGGTGCGGTTTGACTGCTGGTTGGATGCGACGTCGTAAGGGAGTTCCGGAAAGTCACCCACTCGGGACACTTCGCCACGGACGCCGATGTCGCTGAGAAACACGTCGCCCGGAATGTACAGACCTGTCGTCGACAAGAACAAAGCGAGACGCGTGAGGGGAAACACTGGTTTTCGAGCTTTTCTCCCTACTTTTTGACAAAACTCAAGCTGCATGAGCTTGTTGAGTTGTCTGTGCCAATTTCAAATATCTGCTCATTTATTCGGCCAGTAGATTGGTCCCCAAGATATTTAAAAGGGGCCCTGCAACAACTTTTTGACTTGTTTTTAATTTGCACCGAACCTAAGCGCACTGAACGTAGTAACTTAATGAAACTTTTCTTTTCGCAAAATTCGCTTTATTTTAAAAGTTATAGGCAAATTAGAATTACAAAAACAAGCAAAAAATAACATCCTTCATGACGTCGTAGGTCCTGGCTTGAGTGGCCGTGAACTAGAGGAGGGATAGTGAGCTCATCGAGCGCTCACGGCTTCCGCACTCCGTGTCGACGGCTCGAGAGGGCGCCACCAAACCGTGTGTTGGATAGGCTGTATGAAGCGGGCGGCCAGGGCGGCTCGCATTGCATTTGCTGCGCGATTAAAGACTATTTCGGCATAACACTTCATTGGCCACAAACGACAGCAAACACGGGGTAAAGATCAGTACAGAACGGGATCCACTTCGCGCTGCCATACCGCCAAATGGCCTTTCTACGGCTCCGGGACCTTTCTATGCTCGCCGTTCGTCGGCGCCCCATCCCACTAGCCCTTTCTAATATGCGCCGCTTTTTCCCGCAGCTTGGTGGTGGATGTCGACGGGTCATTTCTTGTTTCCGTACCTTATAAACTGCATTTGTTTCTTTTCTGATCTAAAATATTGAACAAAAACTACTTTCATACATAATTGAAACGGTTCGCGACACTTATATTTTGTATCTCGACTAAAAAAAAGCTTTTAGCGGCTCTGACCAGTAGTAAGGCCAGGACCTAAGACGTCACATTTTGCGCACTTTCGGTACCGCGGGTCGCCCCCGTCGGTGGAGGAGGTTTCCGCGTCGTCCGGTTAAAATATGACGCACTGATATTTAGTTACTCTCTCCGTGCTCACTGGCTTGCCCGAACCCCAAGAGACGTGGAAACCGCAAAAAAGGTAGACGCTTAAATATGATTGCAGGGCCCCTTTAAGGCCCGCGAGTCCTTGTTTTTCAGGAACACTGTGGAAGAAAACTGCTCTGCAAGAAAGTCTGTTTAAAGGGGTACTCCAGCGATAATTTTTATGGTCGCTGATTTGCCTCAAAACTGACTCAACAGATCGATAGACACAGCTATACCAATTCTCTAAGTATTGTGTGAAAATTTTTAAAAATTCGCGAAATTATTGAATTTTTTATTTCATTCTCGTCGTCTTTTTAAAACCGAGAGCCCCTACTGGCGACACTGAAGTGTGACGACAGATGTGGTACAAAGTAGGCAATAAACCATCTTCCCAACTGTTTGCAAGACGTTTGATGGTGGGAAAAGAATGCTTGGAAGCTTATTCACCGAGAAGCACAAAAATAAAGCTCGACGTACTCCTGTTTAAGACTACCTGTGTGACATGAAAGTCTGTACCATTTGTGACGTCGCACCCCTGGAGAGCGTGTGGAAATTTGAATGCTGGTATCGGCATCATCCTCATTTATGGTTTTCTCAATCGCTATTTCGAATTTCGAGACAATAAGTAGCATACCGTGAAGACTAAAGTCTGTGTATTCAGAAAATGCAACTTGTTTGGGTAGCTCAAAAATGGCCACCTAGGAATTTCAATTTTTGAGAAAAAAACCAACTTTGCTATTTTTGTGTATTGTGGTTCCACAACTAATAGAGTATACTCCTGCAAATTTTTATTGCAATATCTGAAGTATTTACGGAGAAATAAAACATTTTCGGTCAGCCAACGATGCAAAATCACGTGTTTTTGAAATGTGAAATTTCTGTTTCCTATTTTCAAACTACTGTAGCTTTGCACCGGTATGCCCTAGAATGATGATCATACTCTCGTTGGAAAGAGCATTTCTTCACAGTTTCAGTACATTAAATATCTTTGCTCGAGAGTAAACTCTATTTGGGCAAGAACACCAAGAAGTCCAGCTTTCACGTAGAAGAGGCTATGCATATGGCCAAGAATCGAAAAGCCCACCCTGATTGAACACAAAACTGACTAAAACCAGCATTCATTTATAGAACGTCACGTGGGTTTGTCTGCTTTGTATTTCAAGGATGCTTGCCCTACCCATACTTGCTGATGTTGGTTCGTGTATTGCAAGCATACCCAATTCCTCACTCATTTCACAATCAATGTCCAGATGCCGACAACAAAATGACACTCGAAGAAAGCGTTTTAAGCTTGGACTCACTCAGCAAAGCCATGCTGGAGATTGGGTGTAAGCAGAAGGCACCATCTACGCTCTTGGTGCCTTTTAGTTGCCACCACCACCAGAAAAAGCAAATGTTGTGGTGTGGAAACTTTAAACAGGTTTTTCTCAGTTTCACTTTTTTGCAGCAACTTTCGTTTTAGGAAATCTATCATTTCAATGAATCGCTGAATGTATTCTTTGCTGTGGATGTTTCTGAACTGAAATTTAATGAGGAAGGGGGCTAGATATTTATTTTTCTATTTAAATAAAGTTCTTAATGCCAAAAAGTAGAGTTTTGATGAGGAGAAAATGCCCCATTATGTGGAATGCTTTTCAAATTTACATTTTGCATAGAAAAAACATGGATTTTAAGGTAAAAAATAGATAGCCCCCCACATCATATGTTCTAGTTAAGGCTGAAGCTTAGAAATGCTCAATATTCTGCAGCAATTTTATATGATAGATTTCCTTGCCAAGTGAGGCGACTTACATCAATAGCTGTGTACCTCCCCCTGTAGCTTATCGGAAAATAGTCCTACAGAGGTGAAATTTCATAGAGTGCATTTTGGCAACGAAATGAATAGACCCTCCAAATTTCATCAATATTGAGCAACTGGTTTAAAAGTCGACACTTGAAGGTGGTGTCACCCCTTAACACATGGCTACAGACTACAGAGTATAAAGAATACAATGTTGGGAGTACTTTTGAGATTGAGCTGTATTATTAGTGGTTTCACAAATACATTGAAATTTAGAGCTCGACGTGTGGCTACCAGGTAACGAAACAATAGATCAATTAGCAAATTTCCTAGACCTACCGTAGAATACCGCGCATCCGCCCATTTCACACTAAGCGCCCATTCCCAAATTTGTAAGATCTGAGAAATTTTCACAATACATTTATACGTAAAGTTGATGTCCGGACACGAGCCCATTCCCCATTTTTTCACGATTATCTCCAAATTGTGCGTGGGCACTTGCCCGGTATTTTACGGTATATATAAGAAATCTGCTGTCAACCTTGCAGGCTTCACACATCTAGCTACATGTTGCAAAAAAAAACTTAGTTCCTTCTGCACTACATCCCAAGAAATCCCTCCTGAAACTTGGCAAGGAGTTCAAAACTTGTGTTTTCAGGAAACAATATGTTTAAGAGTCAACTTCAATGCAAATTCAGCCTGCATCGATAATATAAATTGATGTAAAGCTCGAATATTCATCCACAAATATATAAACTTGATAGATTCAGAAGAACAATAGCTTTAAACAGAAATTTATTGGCACCAAAGACCAATGTCCCCCCTTAAGAGTCGGCGCTGCAGGTAAAATGTTTTTAGGACTATAGCCTGCAGATTATACAGTGAAACCCGTTTAGAATGAACCCACGTACAGCGAATTATTGTCGATATTGAACTCACGAAAAATTTAAATAAAAATGCGTATAAGAAGCACTTTTTATAACGAACAACACATTGGCTATATCGAACTGTTTCCCCCGGGAAGGCCTCCAAGAACGCGCAAACAATCGTCTTTTCGCTGTCCTCTCCCCTCCCTCCCCCCTCCCCCCCCCCCAAAAAAAAAAAAAGAAAGTATGAAAGAAAGAAAATTCCAAAAGCTCAAGCCGCGAATAAATTGAGCGAAGAGGAACAATTCAGAAGAGGAAAAAACTAAAAAAAGAAAACAAAAAAACACTCTGCACGTATGCACAGAAAAAAATGAAATCCCAAAGCGGTTTCCCACGAAGAGAAGCGATTCAGAAAGGAAGATAAGCAAAAAAAAAAAATCTGCACGCATGAGAAAGAAAAAAAATTCCAGCGCGTTGTTGCAAGACGGAAGCGAAGAGATGAGAAAGAAACAGAAACTCTTCGCCTGAGAACGAACGCATCGTGGAAGTCCGTTGTAAATGGTTTTTGCTATATCGAACTACTTGCTATATCGAACTGATCGTAGCATTTCCTGCTGTTCGTTATAAACGGGTTTGACTGTACATGTCCAAAAGTAAAAATTTTATGTGTTGCAGACTATCTACAGGGGCAGACTACACGAGGATTTGTTCATTTCAAGCTGGTTAATTATGACAAGACGTTACCAATTTTGGCAACGAGATTATGTTCCTGATGACTTCTGTATGATAGAAGCTTTTTGCGCGCTAGTGAAGCAAGCATTTTTCGTGGTGTGCTGCCTGGTGAGCGAACCCACCGCCACAGCTTTCTGTTCTAACCGCGAGGTGCTGTCGATTTCGCTAGAGTCACCAATACACCAAATAAAAACTATAAAAGAAAGTTTTTTTTTTACTTAAAGGGATACTACAATGAAATTTCGGCGCCTATTTTATGGTCTATATGTGTTCAAAAGAGCAGTATCACATCGGACACACTAATATCTTGTTAAAAAAGACACGAAAAGGAATTTTAAAACGAATAAAACGATGAGCAAAGAGCACCTGGTGGATGTCGCTAACGCCTCGTTTATAATGCCCGTCTAGGAACCTTGAGAGGCAGTGACGGTTATTGTCTCGCCTCCGGCCACGACGAGAGAAGAGGGAAAGGATTAACTCCCTTCTTCCCGAGAATCCCTTTTGTGTGACCCAGAAGTCGCTATTGTCCCCCTGCAAGATTATAGAAGATTAACCCGTCACTCAGAAATTCGTACAAAAGCAGCCGCTTCGGTGGCTGGAACGACTAGGCCATCCTCTCGACGTCAGCCTCGCCGTAGCTTTGCTCGTCCCGAGACCAATCGTTGCCCGAGACGACCTACGTCACGATTGCGTCGGATGTCACGTGCTCTAAGCTGGGCCTTCTCCGAGCGCTTGCCAGAGTGGGCCGTTTATAACGAAAAATACAGCCACCAGGCTCAAAATACAAACGTGCGATTGTCATTTACGAATATTGTGGATCATATTCAACATATTTTTGAACACGACGGATATATTTCAAATTTCGTTAAAGTATCCCTTTAAATGCTTTTTTTTTTTTTTTGTGTGGTTTATAATTACATTTAGACTATATGGTTCGGAAAATATGGTACTAAACCTCCGAAGTATGTGAGACGGGAGGGGGAAGGAGAGAGAGAAAAAGAAAACCTCGAAGGACAGCAAGGTCCAAGCTCATGGCTTGGACGTAATCTTCTCACGAGCGAACAAAAGACTCACTATGAGCTTGCAGGAGTTTGCCGCTGGCCGCATGGAGGACGGGAAGACACTGGCGTAGGAGTGCCACCAGCCGGTGAAAGAAGTTGAGTGCCACCGACGGCGGACACAGGTCGAGGGTCACCGTCTGCAAACATTGTGACGGCGTCGAGTTACTTTGCGGGCGCTTCCGTTCCCGTGTTTCTGAACTCTCCGCACATTGAGACACTGGTTTTTCACGACATAAAGGGACATTGTGGTTACTGAAACGAGGTTAATGGAAAAAGCATATTCCAAAAGAAAAGGGCTAGTAGAAGAGGTTGCTGTTGTTTCCGAAGGTCTTTTTAGCACACACATAGAACAAGCGTTTTACAGCGAAGCTGCATATGACTTGTTGGTCGGGTTTTTTCGTGTCCGTCGACAGAATAGTCTACAGAAAACCATCGCGCGTGCCTTATCATCGTTTGCATGCGCCTTATCTCTTATCATGTGGTTCTGACACTTGTTTCAATAAGAAAACCACAAAACAAGTGTCAAAACCAGGAGATAGATGATAAGCACGTACCACTCCCCGCATGCGTTTCTCGGTAAAGATTGCGGTTGCATAAGCTGCCGCGGCAACGGCAGCGTACAAAGTCTTTCATGCATAAAAATGTTTTGGTACAATGCATTTACTTTTCTTTCGTCAATCATTTGGTATAGACCCTTTCGCTGTTTACAAGCATGAACTGCCGCTTGCGTCCCAAACAAATTCTGGTCGCATCGTCTTTGCAAGCCTGCCGAGCTTGCTTATGTCACCAGTGCTAGAAAGCATAAATGCTACACGGACAACAAAGCTGGAGATTTAACGAGGGCCTTCGGCCATACAATATTACATCTTGGAGGAGGCAAGTTGGTTTACAAGAATACTCGAAACATTTAACAGATCTCGGACTCCTTCGTTCTTTTGGCATTTACCTGGAGAATTGGTGGTTAAACGTTTCATCTACATTTCAAGCAGCGGTGTTAAGGTGGCCTTTGTTCATTCTTTTTATAAACCGGAAGTTCTCTGGGATGTCAAAGACTGGAGCACCACCTGGTGGCGTTTGCCATTAAAAGGGTCTATAGTGCAGTGGGCAACCGTTGCAGGTGATACCACAGCATGCTGTGCAACCACCTTCACAGCATGGATTGGAGCCGTAATCTGTTTTTGTTACGTCTAACCAGCTAGCCTGCCAGTTAATTTTAATTCCGAGGGTTGATGTGCAGGCGAACTGATGCACAATCACGCTGCAAAAGCACCAAAAACAAGGGACACTAGTTGCGTTTGCGGTCCTTTTCTGAGAAACATGTTGAAGTATGAACACTGTGATCTTCTCAGAGTTATGGTACGCACAACTACGAGGAATAACACATTATGGAAGTTGTTCACAGATGAACGCAGAGCCAGCAGATGGACGGGTGCAAATCTTCAAAACTTTCGAATGTCGACTGCAATAGCAGTGTGCTCGATTCAGCGTCTAAATTATAAAAAGTGGTGCCGTCCCGGACGGCGTGCGACGCAGCACTCGTATTGTCCGAAACAGAAAACAACTTAGAAAACTTAAAAGCTAACTTGGAGCCAAAAATAAAAGGTCCTTTAGGTGCATTTATAAATCACCAATATTTTTACGGAAGAAAAAAAAAAGTATTGTTCTGAAGTAGGCTGTGGCTCCCAACTCATGCTTTACAAAGATTCATTCAGAACTACGGTTTCGCATAGGGTACATTTCTAGATGACCTGCCAATTGAAATAGGCCTTACGCGAGACAAAGACACACTAAAATAAAATGACGCACGCACATATCGCGAAATGGCACTTTGCCGCTTCAAAACAAGAATCGGTGGCGTTCAATTAATCGGAGAGGACAACGCAGGAACAAAGTTGGTTTAAACGTGACATTCGTTCGTTGCCTCCCAGCTTATACAAACTTATAATCCAAATGACTGCTCAATGCAACCGACCCGCTCAAACGGCAAAAGAGAAATCTTACCCTGCTCCCGGGCGAATTCTCTTTGATGAAGTCCTCGAATTTCGCGAGGAAAATGTCCCTGCTTGTCTGGCCCTGCAATTAAAATAATCTTCGTCAATCACCAAACGGATCCATCTTGAAAGAGAGCGGCGTCGAGTGCCAGTCACGGAAACTTGCAACGCACTTGTACCGACAGTGACAGAAGCGTCTAGAAGTCATTCCTCGCTGTTTGCTCTACGCAACTTTGTACACCTGCCGATTTGGTGGCACGAAGAGAACCGTTCTATGACAGCATCAGAAAGAAGGGCTCGACTCTTAAACGGGGGTCAGAATATTAACTGAAATTGGGTGCCTACTAAATTAAATATGTGACACAAGTCAATCAGGATACGAGAATGTGTGCAGCTGGTTTAAAGGCCTCGGCACATCCTCTAAAACTGGGAGACGTTCATTTCAGGAGCGCAAAGTGGCTTCCAAGCTCATTTGCTTTAAGTAATTCAGTCATTTAACTGAAAACTTTTTGCTATTGAAAGAACTGTGCTATCTCCAGTTTTCAAATGATACTATGACTTTATGTGCTCACCTGAGGTGCATCGTCATCCGTAGTGAGCTGCTCCAAGATCCTAAGCTGCAAACTTTCGAGTTCTGGGCAGGGGGGCAAGGAGAGAACGTAGGTAAGCAAAGCTAAAGCAGATTGGCAGAAGGTGTAGCATTTTCCGTTTTCAGAATTTGAAATTCTTTCAGTCTCTACATCGCAAGGCTCGCCGACAAAATCGTGGGAGTCATCACATCGACGTAGTTGCGGAAAATCGTGGCAGGGTTTGAACGTGGCCCCTGGATTCAACACGAGCGTTGTGCAAGCGTTCGACTTAAGCTTCGGGTAACAATTCATATGCTCCGACGAAAATTTGTATCTTCGCCGAAGAAATGGGAACGGCTAAACTCGAACGGTGCCCAGAGCAAAGCATGTGGTCTGATGTGCACTTTGTAGTTCCAAGCTAGATAATGCTTATTCTAAAGAGTATGTAATGCGAGCAAAACAAAAGTTGACACAATTGTGAATAGAAAAGGCTTTGGAATTTCGTGTTTTCTAAATTTGCAGCTTTGAAAAAAGCGGTAGATTTATTATTCTAGATAAGGCAGTATGTGATCAAATGCCAAACAGACCCAATGCCACCGACTTGAGCTTCTGCTTGGAGGCTGCGTAGAGCGACTTCTTATAGGCTTCCTCCGTTGGGTGCGCCTGTAAACGATGATGACTTGCAAGTTAACGTACAACCACGCACTGGTGCACATACTCATGCCTGTGCTATTACGAGTCTAATGCAATTGGAATGAAGCTACCGTAAACCCGATTAAATCACCGACTCCCTTCTTAGAGCCCACAGAAGTGGACAAATAGAACAAATCGTGGCTGCCGTACCAATATAGCTGCCCCCAAAAGCTTTGCCATTATACAAGCCTAGGGGACCTAGCAAACTTGGTCCTCACCTCTTCCATGAGCTCGAACCAGACGTCATGCACGACCGTTGCCAGAGTCTCGTTGTCCGGAGGCTTTACATCCATGAACAGAGGGAACTTGATCTTGTCAAACGTGCTGGCAACACTGGAGTCAAGGAACTGCTCCAAGCGAGATGAGAGCCATCACGGGCTGGTTCAATAAATCGGGAACGAGAACAGGTTGCGACCTGCATCTCTGCAGCAGCTACACGTGCGAGCCGCCATAATGCGTTTCAATGCGTTCACTCCACTTTGCTCCACTAAAGCGGTGAACTGTTCTATGCAGTATTTGCCAATAATGAGTGGTGTAAACACAAAGAACAGACGTCCGTCAGTCCACGCGAGACAATCTGTACTAGACGTTGACTATTTTTTTGCGGTACGTCGTCCAAGCTAGCATGGTTTCTACGGTGCTCGAAGCCCTGCATTGCTACAAAAGCATGCAGCTTCGTCTTGCGTCTCGTTCGCACGCGCTCTCGTGCGAAGGAGACGCCAAACAAAGCCACACGCTGGCACAAGTACCTCTGACTAGACGCTGGGTATAAAGTGTTCCTGCCAATATTCTTCAAAAGGCAGTTCCCTATGGTTGTGCAACATTATATATTGGAAGTTCTCAAACTGTGGCCCTCAAACCCTTAGCGGTCTGCAACGACACTGGTGGGGGTCTGCACTGATTCGGGGGTTGCTCCGTTAGGGACAGGTAAGGCACGGAGGGGCTGAACCTGTCGGATCAACTGTCTTTCCTCACGGGTTCCAGCGTGCTCTCGCTGGTTCCTAGTCGCAAACGCACTTTGACTACGGGCTTTCCCAGGGAAAGTGCTCGTACAGGTGTTGCCATTCTCGCTTCCCACTGGAGACCGCTTTGTATGGACTTGTCTGCAGGATGCCAAGGACAATAGACATGATTTATGTCCTGTAATCTGCCGGACTAACGACTTCCACTTTCTCCGACTTTCGGCAACGCATGTTCCTCGAAGAGTGCAACACGCTGTTATCACATAAACAAACGCAATGAGGGACTGCAAATAACTCATAAATCAGTTGGCACGCGACACGTTTTCATGTAAACGCATCCAATGTGAATGACCTCTAAGGTAGTTAGGTGATCTGCAACGATGCAACGTTGGAGAAGTGCTTTTGTATACTATTCACCGATAGTAAGTGGCGTAAACATAAACATGCATCATTCCTCCACGATACAGAACGTAAAACAAGTGGGCCACAGAATTGGTGGAGACTACAGGATACTTTAAATGACTTTATTTTCGCGGGCTTGATATTTCGCAAATTTCTGGGGAGCATCTCGAGAATATTTTGCGAGGAACAAAATATTGTGAGCAGGGGTTCGTATGATATGTTTTCGTTATCGTATGGTAATATATTCGCGTGATCTATTTTTCGCAACGCGAAATTCGCTAAAATTAGGTTTTTGCAAAAATGAAGCCATTTACGGTATGTATATGATTCGAGATTTCAAGACATCAATATTAATTTTGTTTACGAATCACAACATCTGAAAGTCTCTAAATCTTTAAAAAAAAAAAAAAAAAAAAAGACGAGGGGGCCACAGATCTGGTGGAGGATATAGGACGTTTTCAAGGAGGTAACGCCGTGACGAGTCGTGCCGCACGACGCTTAGGAACAGGGACAGGTGGCGCTTCTGGTGGTGCAGGTCCGGGGTGCACGGCGAGTAGCGGAACCCCGACAGGAGGGCCACCGCCACGTTCTGGAGGCACCGCTGGACCTCCAGGGGCTGTCGGCAGAGACGCCCCGGTTTACGCCTGCCGGCTTCCGAGCGAGCGGCCGGGCGGCACCCCATTGACGGCGCACTCACCTCGAGCAGCGCCCAGAAGAGCTCGAGGAGCACCGAGACGCCTCCGCCGTCGGGGTTCTCGTCGAGGACTTGGAAGAGGAACGGCAGCACCGACACCTCGGTGACGTGACTAGATGCCTGCGAGGGGCGACACCGCTCGCTGAAGACAACCATGGTCACGAGCGGGATGAGGACGACACGGAGGAGTTTTGAACGACCCGCTTTCGGCGAAAGCTTCCCACCGTTGATTAAAGCGTCGGCCTCCTGAGAGCTTCGAACGTGCACGTGCGCTTAAAGTACGGCAAAGAGCAACGGGTGCTTGCTTGAAGACCGGCTTTCAAAAGGCGTGCCCTGCCGTTCTCGCTTCCTCGGCGACCAAAGAAAATTTCTAAGGCTGGTGTTTTTGTTTTTTTTGAACGCAGAACGTGTTTTATGGTTGGCACCTATCTATGGTTAGGTGCCAGCAACGGAAGCAGACGGGCCGACTGCCAGCCGAACATTGACACGGCGCTCGTCTCCCTGCCGATTGGACGCTGGTGCCAGCCAAAGTTCTTTCTCGAGTGCCTCCACGTTACTCCCGGTGGGGGTGTAAAGATGCATGTTCGGAAATAGAATGGCGCTCTGCTCTGTGAATCGAGCGCACTCCGGGCTTCCCCAGAAAAAGAGCGCGAGCGTTTGCTTCTCTTTCGCTGCGAGCTGGTGCCGAGGGCTTTGCTCAGCGATGCCGCCTTCCAAATATTCTGTTTTCCGCACGCTCCGTTTCAACGGGCTCTGGGAAAGTTGCATTTACGCCGCGATAGCAGAACATGACACCCAAAACGGCGCTGTGTTTCTACACTTCGTCTTCTTGTCCTCCGTTTTTTGGCCCTGTTTTACTTTTTCTTTACACATGTACCGCCAACTCGCCCAACTTCCTACCATATTACAATTGACCAGTAAGACGTCCACAGGGTGCTAATGCGCCTACCTCGCACGACACGGGACTGCTCCGTGCCATCCAGTCTCCACTTGTGTACGCAGCTTCTCCATACTAACACATCACATTCTGCGTCACCACTGCCGTTGCCGCGCTGGTACAACAAAGGGGTGACTTTTTCTCTCACTAGGTGGCTCTTTTTGACAAATATACCTGCACACGATGCAACACACAAAACCTAGCAGAAAGTGTGACAAAATCAGAGGCTCTCTTGATGTCAGTGTCGTCTTCGGTGCATGCTACTACAGGTAACAAGCATGCCAAGGATCGATCGATTGAGATCAATTAGAAATGCCTCCAGACGCCCGTAAAGAGTGACGATGGATCAATCATATCAATCAATCAGTCCATCAATCACTCTTTGGGCATCTTCAGGCATTCTCAAGCTCGTCGGCACACTTTCCCTACCTTCTGTTGTTGTTGCATTGTGTCCAAAATGAGGGAGCTACAATATTCTTTTTCTCTTCGTGTCCACGAGCATTTCCAGCCGTTGCCCGAGAAACGGATTCAGTTTCCAACCCTTGGTGGAGGTAGGCCCTCCTCGTGTACCCTCGGGGAAGGGGACGATCTTGCAAAGGATGGCGACTAGAGAAGAGTGAGGCGGTGCTCACCAAGAGCGGGCCCAGGCGCCTGAGGACGGGAGCGGCCAGGAGCAATGCCTGCGCCTTGGTTCCCTGTCGGAAGACGTCCAGGCCGTCGGTGAGGTACTGTGAAGGGACGGCACCCTGCAAGCGTGCAGGTCCCCCTCTTCGTTACTCCACAAATTACTACACTGTTTCAAAGCAGTCTAATTATTTAGAGACCTTTATCACTCAAATTCCATCTTTCTAGTACCCTAGACCAGCTAATTACGAGAAATACCGTCGCAGAACACTTCACCCGGCCTCAATCAACCAAATGTGTGGAGCCCTGCAAATCCGCGGATTATCCGCGGATATCCGGATATCCGCCGTAAACTGGCGGATGCGGATAAAAATTAGACGGATTTTGGCGGATTGCAGATCGGATGCGGATGTCAGGGGCTGCGGATGCGGATATCCGCGGATCCGGATCTAAATTTTTGCCCGGTGGCATTCAGTTTGTCGACTGACGTTTCATCTACAGATCGTTTCGTCGACATGCGACGTTTGATCGAAAGGCTTCCGCGTTCGTTTCATAGAAAAACCTGACACGTTTCGTGACTTTCGTTGCACACAGTCCTGCTATTTTCGTAACAAACTTTTTGCGTCTCGCCTGAATTACAGGGGGAGGGGGGTATGGTTTGGTTAAGCACGCCTTAGTGAATCGCGCGCTAGCTTTTAGCGGATTAGTGAAGAAATACGTTGTCGACAAAACGTTGCAGGGGCATGTGCCCACAAAACGTATACAGGGTCGACGAACCGTGTGTCCATGAAATGTATGTCCGTGAAAAGTTGTCATCGAAACGTATTTCCACAAAACGCGTTTCGAAGGACGATAGAAATCCTAAGAAAGATCTGATTATTACTGAAGATCACTTCAGTTAGTGCATTACATCTCGTCAAAAATGCTATCTATAGAAAAAGAAAAAGTTAAGAATGCAGGGCATCAATCCTCCCGAGAAAGCTAGTTCTTTGGCAGGGAAAGAGCCGAAAACTTTATCGGACAAAGAAAACCTCAAACGAACAAGTCAGAAGAAAGTAGAAGAAACCTCCCCCTCTCCGCAGAGAGTAGTACGGTCATGATTCCAAAAACAAAAGAAGTGCTTCGACAGCGAGCGCGACCCTGTGGCGCCACTGTTTGCAAAGTTTCGAAATCAGCGGCGCACGCACATAGGCAGCCCGTAAATTGCCTGTTTCTTTTTTGTATGCTTAGAATTCTAGCCCAGAAAGTCTGGTAGTTCACGATCATCTGGTGGGCTAGTTGGTTGATCATTATGTTGAATTCACAGCGCAAAATGACAAGGAAGGATAGACAAAGGATACAGGATAGACAGCGCTCTATCCTGTCTCCCTTGTCTATCCTTCCTTGTCATTTTGCGCTGTGAATTCAACTGGTAGTTCATATTCGTCCGGTTACGACGCCAGGGCGCCAGCAATGCCAGCGGCTGCCGCGCGCAACCTCCGTAACCACCCCAAGCAAAAAAAGAAAAAAGAAGTTTTCTTTTAATATATATATTTGGGCGCCTGCAGGCCGCAATCTTTCTTGAACAACACGTTAGTCGATCCGATCAGGCCTTGGACTCTGACTTAGCGGCGCATCTGCCCTCTGGCTGATACGAAACACCGTGAGACTCGAGGCGGCCGCACACGCTCGGTAACATCACAGAAAGGATTTTGTCTTCTTACCATTGCTTCTCCTCCTCTCTTTCCGAACTTTTTTTATGGCCTTTTCTTTTTTTTAGGCGTTCAGACTTCAGGGGAGAGTTAAGGGGCCATAGGTGAAAGTTTCCGATTCCGCGTCCGGCAGGGAAGAACGCGATCGGCGTGATTTCCGCTGATTTTGCTAGTCTAAATGTAATCGTAACCTGTGTTGGTTAGCAAGAACATCGACATGGTTCCACATTTTGCGAATGCGGTTCGGATATAGATACAAAGTATGCGGATGCAGATCGGATACAATAATGTAAAAAGTTTGCGGATGCGGTTCGGATGCGGATACAAAGTCTGCGGATGCGGATCGGATGCGGATACTCAAACTGTTATCCGCGCAGGGCTCTACAAATGTGCATGTCTATAAATAAAAAATTTTCATTATTGTGCTTTTGTTATATTGTTCTTGTTATGGTATACATTGTATGATTCACAGCGACCAGTCTGAGAATTCGTGCAATCAATGAACTTATTCCTTATTCTTGTTTTGTTTTATTTTCAAACCTCGAACAGTAAGTGGAATTTCAAGGCGTAGCTCCGTTCCCGTGAAATATAAGACCAACAAACTAGCCATGGTAAACGGAGAACATTTCGATGCAGACAGCGGAGTTAGACTGAGAGACTAACCGAGGGTCGTGCATGCGTGTGGCACCATTTCCCAATAGGTACAGCAAGCAGATGATGCACTGGGTCAAAAGCAGACTACGGTGTTGTCTGCTCACTGACCCTATCGGGAAAAAACACCACAAACATGACACTCAGGAGTCCCTCGCTTGACTCGATCGTCTGCATCAAGACATCTTCCGTTGACCGTGGCTAGTTCATTGGTCACAATTTTTCACAGGATTTTACACCCTTAAATTTCTCGAGACAAAACCCACCAATAAAATACACCTTTGATGAAAATCTGAAATCACTACGTTCAGGCACGGATTTTTCCATCCGATCTTGGAGCGACCCCTGGTGTCGATAACACCCTATATCTGCACAGCCACAAATGAAGCAAACCGAAGAGAGCGTTGTTAGCTGCCATTAAAGTTCGGTGGAACGATATGGCGGCACCCACGGCTGTCCTTTGGAACCATAGAGCTAATATAATAATCTAGAGGAAAGGTCCCATGCATTACGGTCGCTTCTAAACGGCGGGGCATGGACGCGGACATTGATTGTCCTGATGGGACCGTATTGCTGGCGACTAGGATTGTGCGAATATCAAAATTTTCGAGTAGCTGTTTTGGTTAATACGTTATTTGATATTCACTTCAATATGAACTGCAATATTTGTATTTTTTGAAGTGGCAATCTCGGCGAATTAGCCCCGTTGAGTGCGCTTCTCTCCGAGCACCGGTGCACTGCGGAGAAACAGCACCCGCGGGGCTCGCTTCCGCGGGTGCTTCTTCTCCGCAGTGCACCGGTGCTTGGTAAAAGTGCACTCAACGGGTCCTAACCCGCTGCGATCAACAGTTCAAAAGGTACAAATATTGCAGTCGCGTGCTCAGGAGAAAAGCACACTTTCAAATCGGGATGGTGCACTGCGTGCACCTGGTGTATTTGGAAAGAAACGTAAACTTTGTGAATGTTCATATCTACATTGAAGTAATTTCTCTAATATAAAACTGGCTATTATGCAAGAGCATGTTAGGTGGAGATGCCCCAACAACCTGCATTCATCATTAATGATTTTCGTTTTCAACTTCGAGACTGAAGAAAAGTTACTTGCATATAACAACGTAGATTTATAAGTTCCCTCTATTAAGTATAGCTGGGCATCTCTATAAGCATAATTTTATGTGGAATATGTTGTTTCATTGTCATCGCAATATACGTATCAGACTTTCTGAGGCCACAGTCTATAAATATAGCTAGATTAAAATTAACTCAGCTTAGAAATGGGCAAAGTGGAAGCTTGGGAACAACCTTGACGGGTTCAGCTAGACTTTTGTTTAAGCATGGTGCAGTAGTGAAAGGGTTGTAGAAACTCTTCAATAATCAGAAAATATTCGGCTAAGACCGCTATTCACTTCAAACTAAAAATCTACCACAATTCGCATTCGCTTCGCTGGCGACGCCTTGACATATGCAAAGAAGCGGTAAGGTCTGTATCTAGAGAATTGTCTAGCTTTATTTCTGAAAAAAAACAAAAAACATTGGCGTCGCGCATTGCATAAAAGTAAACAAAGTCGACTAGCACTCAGGCAACTTCAACAACTCGCTGCAGCAAAACAAACAAGTTTAACCTATCGTCCGTACTTTCTTTCTCCGCTCTTCCGTCGCTCTCTTTCTCTCGGGACCGTCAACCTCGGCGCTTACGATTTGCCGCGTCCTGCTCCCGTCTTTGGCCGATACCGCCTAGAAGACGAGCCTCGTGCATGACGTCATCGCGTAGTCGATCCCCGATCCGCCCAAAAGCGACAAACAGGCCGAAGCTCGGCCGCTCGTTGCGAGACGCGCCGGCGGTGCCACGTGCATATGCTAGCTACAAGGTTTGGGGGAGGGAAACGCGGGCCTTGTCTTCTAGGTGGCGTCGGTGCAGCGGCCCGTTTCAAAGGCGCCCACCTTCTGCACCTCCTCGTAGACGGGCAGCAGCCTCTTGACCCAGCGCACGAGGGTCCAGGCTCGCTCGGCCTCTCGGGGGTCAAGCTTCTCGAGCGGCCGGTGGCCCTCCACCGGGTGGCGCAGCGGGGTGGCACCGAAGTTGGCCACCAGGTTCTCCCCAAAGGCCAGGCTCACGGCCGGGAAGTACGCCAGGCCGGGGCCCGCCCGCACCCTGTCGAAGGCCACGCCCAGCGAGCGCCCGTTCCTGCAACGCGGCGGCCAACGTCGCGGGAATTAGCTACCTTGGAGTAAAGAGTCTTAAGGCCCATCCACACACTTAAGGCCCATTCACACACTTCCGACCTCTTAGAACCTTGTGCCTTGGAACGTCTTAATATCTCTTACGACAAGAGGGCACACTGGTGCCATGTATTGGGTAGCAGTGTAAACTTGGCGGTCTGGCATATTTTCTATTTCTCTTGCGCATTATCCTTTCTTTCTTGGCTCAAAAACTTTTGTCAACCTCATAAACGAGCCTTTCTCATAGGTATTACGCACATTTGACCTCGGAAATACCGCAAAACCTCCGCTCTTGTGAAATGCAGTTCCAGGGTCATCGCATAGATGGCGCCAACCTGCCAGTGTGTTCTCTCGTCCCAAGAAATTTTAAGAGGTTTCAACAGGTCTCGTCACTCCAGGGGCAGATCCAAGGGGCGACGGGGGTGGCCGGCCCCCCAAACAAGGTCGACCTCCCCCACTCCCCCTTTCGGAGGGCAATTTGACATGAGTGGAGGTGACATGAAAGAATGGGATAATAGTATCCTTTCAAATTTTCCCGCCCCCCCGCAAAACAGAGTTCTGGATCCGCCCCACGTCGCTCTTGGTCGTACTCAGTTGCAATTGTGTGAACGGGCCTTAACGTTTGCTTAGGGGCGAGCTCTTGGCGTCCTAAGACGGGAGGACGCACCCTGGAACTGCTTTTCACTACAGCGAAGGTTTTGCACTATTGGCAAGATCAAATGTACATGCTATGTATAAGAAATGGTCGTTAATTACATTATCAAAAGTTTTTAATAAAAAAAATAATGCCCCCTCTTAAAAAAAAAAAAAACATTTGCGGAAACTGGGTGTTTTACGGCTACTCAATAGATAGCGCCACCGTGTTATCTTGTAGCAAGAGATTTTAAAGAGGTTTTAAGGTACACGACCATAAGGCCCATACCTTAAAACATCATCAGGATCCATAATAGATCTTAAGAGAATAATGACAAACAAACGAGCAAACACTAGAAGAGGCATCCTACCTGTAGAAATGGACAGTCCCCTCATCCAGGTCTAGGCAGCAGCCAATGACATCGCCCGCCAGCCAAGGCTAACGGGTTCAAAGCAACAAACCAATCAAGCAGTTAACCAATGAGGTAGTGCTTCAAAGAACATTAAAGTGACTTTCCAGCTTGTATTTAACCATGAAAATCTTCCCAAATTTAACGACAAAGGTACATGTAATTTGGAGGGGGTGGGTGGGGGAGGTTACAGCTTCTACGAAATAAGTATGCAAAAAAAGTATGGCGGCGGTATGTGCCCTAGCAAAATGGCCATGGATGAAAATGGTTACAAGAATACAGTTGTAAATATTAAGAGAAGGACAGTTTAACTTAGGGTACAGCCACAAGGTTGTAGCTTCAAGAAATGATCTGGATGCGCTCGCAGTTACGCCAAAGACACAATGATCTGTCCCATGCTCGTGGAAGAGCATTCTGGACCGATCACTAGACCATGATGTGATGGTGGCAGTTTCTAAAACGTGCAAATGAGAAGACGAAGAAAAAAAAATCTAGCAGCGATTTTGATCAACTCATTTTTGGGGTCTTTTCCTGTCTATTCTTGCGGGCGCAAGCTCCCCGGGTGTCGCTGCGTGGGAAGTCAAGCTCCACCTGCCCGTGGCGTGCCCTGCCAGCTTGTATGCTGCAACGGAGGCTCTGGCGACTATCCCTCTGCTGAGGGTGGGTTCCCTGATAGGGGTCTGCCCTTGGGAGGGGAGGCACAGCCAAATTCACTACGGCGGCGGTTGTCGGCGCAGGGAAGCCATCGACCGTCGCCGACCCACCGGTGTTGCCCTTGAGGGCCCCTTCACGGGGTCGGGCTGGTGCCGGGCTCTGCGGGGTCCTTTCTCCCTGTCGGTCCTCCCTGAATCGTTCACTTGGTGGCACCCAGTTTTATTTTTCCAATAAATTAGTTCCCAATTGGCTTTTTACATGAAATCCACATTTGATCCAAGGACCCGATTTGTTTATTTCGAATTGGATTTAAAGGGCAACTCCGCTTCATTTTTGATATTTAGAAAACTATGCAGCCCTCTTCAGTATCATATAGGAAGACCCCATGTCAAATATTACGATCTAATTCCGTCTATATATTTAATAAACTGGCCAGCAAACTTTCAAACGAGCCAAGTCGCCGAAATCTGCCAACTCTAGCGTGCGACGTGAGGCGCAATCGTCAGCGCAGTCAATGCGACGGGGTTGGAGCGGCCAACGTTGAACCATTACGCCAAAGGCATGACTACGTCATTCTCACGTTTTGGTTGTTTTTACTTCTCGGAGCGAAATTGAACGATGACGTCATGAGTTTCTCCTCCCGGTGTTGGCTCTACGGCGTCCACGTGATCACCGTAACGCGGATGCGCTAGTTTGCGCTGCCCTGCGCGTTTATCGCATGTCCGGTTTCTCCGTTCCCCCCTCTCCTCTTTCGTGTTCTCCCCTTCCCCCTCTCCCCCGGGCCATCACCATCCTCGCCATGCGAAGCGACCTACCCGCGTCGCGTGTCCTGTACCTCGCGCCTGCGAACGTCACAAGACCACGTGGTTCGACGTGACGTGGCCATGACTCTGAGGACACGGGACCAATGTTGCCTGACGCAACCGAAGTTTCGGTTTCGGTATCGGCTGATGTTTAAATTAAGATTACACAAATAATATTCAACATTTCGCGAATCCGAAGACGTAGAGCTGTTGAGTAGTACTTTGTGAAATGGAATCACATGTAAGCCTAAATATTTCGGAATTGAGCGGAGTTGCCCTTTAAGTCTGCAGTGCGAAAGCAGGAGCGGACGCAGGGGACAATTATTTTTCAGTCTTTTACATGCAGCCCCAACCTCAAAATCTGTCACATTCTTGCAAAATAAAAAAAAATCTAAAAGCTAAACAGAAAACAAAACTCTTACTACACGTAAGTCTTCTCGCAATCAAAAAGTGTGCGTATTTAGAAAAATCTGATATTAGCTTCCGTTTTATACCGATCCTTTTGAGTAAAAACCGACTAACCTCGCCATATTTGTATGTCGAGACGTTCCATTTGCGGACACGGTTCCCGTCGTAGGCGTATGAATCCTGAGTGTCGCCTACGCCTTTCTGAAAATAAACAAGGGAAGACACCGGGCCATAAACTGACGTTTTCGTCACAAGTAGCATGCTTGACATTATACGACAGCTGCCAAAACTCGCAAATGAATGCTATTATACAACATGTGCAGTCACTCACCTCCTGAGAAAACTTGCAGTTGCTGGTGACCCAGCCGACCTGCATGACACCTTTCGATCCAAGCATCAGCTCGTATTGCCACTTTCCTAAACACACGAAGGGTGAACAAAAAACAAAACAGAACGGTACTTATAGATCACCCTTAAAACCGACAACACCACCTCGGGTGATCACGAGCACAGGGAAATGGTGAATATGAACTGATGATTCACGTATGCGTGTGTGTTTTATATGAAAAAAAAAAAAAATTCTATGCCGACCACTTTAAAACATTGTGCAGGGCGTTCGAAGAGCTTTTACAACTTAAAAACCATCTCCAAGCAAGAACAACATGGTGCAAAACAATTTTAATTCAACCGAAGGTGGAATTACTAGTTTCTGCCAGGCAAGCCGACGACAACCTGCAAGGACTGGCAACTCTGGCCCTACACAACATGGCTATGCAAAACAGGTCTATGTCAACCAGCTGTTGCCCTTACGCAATCATAACGCACCGGGAAATCGTCAACTTTCGTGGGAGGCTCGGCATGCAAGTGCCGTAATCCCCGACAGGATTAGAACGGCAGGGACTTTACATGTCCTTACATGTCCGGCTTCCAGCACATGATCGCTGCCCTCTGCCTTTGTTTGACTGTACGTACATGCAAAAGATGCCCAAGCGTCATCGAAGGTCAGAAGCTCGCGCTGAAGGCGGGGTAACCGAAAGACCTCCTCGGCGCTCTAATCCCGACTGTATAGTTCACTTATTGTCAAATTACTGACATAACCAACACACCCCTATCTATCATGACGGAAGTGTAACTATGATCGCTGACAAAGTGAAAACAATAGTGAGGAGCTACAGTTACCCCGCCTCCAGCGCGAGCACACTGAGCGCACGCATGCGCAATCAAAGCACGGCAAAAAGCGTGGAGCGCGTAGAAATGATTCTAGCGGTGATAGCCGAAAGTAATTGAGGGCAATGATCCATTACCTTTGAACACGCAGCAGGTTCCTCGTATTGTGTTGAAGTTGCTCTGGCTCGAAACCTGACCAGAAGAGGAGGGTTTCAGAGCGGTCGAAAACACGTATTTCAACCACATATCGATGTTCAGCTCTGAATGACACGGACTAAACATTGTACTAATTCGATTTACCTGCTCCGGCGCAGGAAAGTGTAGCGCCGTGCAGAAAAGTGCAGGGCAGTGTGCTTCCGGTTGTGTTTTCCTGATAGGCTGCACTCGTAAATTGCATACGGCGGTGTGCACCGAGTGCAGCTGGTGCAGGGGTGCGGGTAAATCAAACGCAGCAACTCTTTCAATGGACAAGGGTCTTACAGCCCCAGCTGTTAGTGCCCCTTCCCGGCAAAAAAATGCTCATGTATGAACGCCACTCTCCAGCAGAGGCACTGCTCTCCCTTTCCTCGTCGTTCCTCGCACACGGCAAGGCTCTTGCTTGCCCCCCACCTTGCCCCCTCCCTCCGGCCTTTGCGAAATACCCACGTGGTCGCACTTTGCAGACAAGCTCCCTCGCCTCCCCACTACCGCCACCCAGGTTCCGTTCTCGTGTGCTCTCCGCACCTCTACAGAACAGTTCGCATTTATACTTTTGCTTCCTACATCGACGGCACGGTCACGGGCATCCTCGTTCTCAAAGAGTGTCTCAGCCCCCAAAAAAGCATGTCTCTGTGCCCTTCTCCATCACATGCAACATCTCGCACAATCGGTGCAGCAAAGCTCACATTTCCTCAAACGTCTCCTACATCAATTCCACTTAAAGTAAAGAACCCATTGCCAACTTTGTACAGCACACCGGCTAAAGGCAAATCTCCTTCAACGTGCCTTTCCACAATGCAGCAGCTATACTGCTGTCAATCGCAGCACACTCTGTGAGCTCGTTTGCTAATTGTCAGAACTGACGATGACACTTACGCCAAGCCTGTCCTTGTCGACAATGAAGGTCCCAACATTGGTGCAGATGTCGAAGGTCACGTGATGGTCGCCCAAGCGGCCGAAGTCGTCTGGAACGAGAAACGACGAGGCATTGGCCACCATATACCAGGCGTACACGCATGCAGTGCTGTGCAGCAAAGTATGTCTGCAAGCATGAGCATGGGTTCAGGCTCACTTTCGGTGACTTGGCCTTTTGAGATGTTCTCCAGTTCGGAGTCAATGAAGTCGTCCAAGTTTTCAAGTTTGAGAAGGGTTCTGAAATCGTGGCGAGTGTCACATAAGCATATAAACATTTGGGACAAAGACCGCACTTCGTTTTTTTTTTTTATGTTGATAAGGATTTTATATGAGTATTTAATTCAAGTTGCCAAATGCACTCACTAACACTGGAAAAAAACAAAAAAACACCCATAGCAGATTTATTTTTAGGTGTTTTATTTTATAAATAGCCTAAAATTTCTTGATGTATATTTTTTTTTTTTTTGGGGGGGGGGGGGATCATGACGAAGCACAACAATGTGACAAGTCCTCAGAGTCTGCACGCATTCTGCACGCGCATACCACATGATATGCCGACTCTATTTATGCATATAAATAAATATATAAAAAAGAAGGGCAAGTCACTTTTCTTGGACATCCGACGGCACTTGTCTCTTGACAAACACGTACTCCAACATAGCCTCTGCAAAAAAAAATAAAGAAATTACTTACAGGCGCAAGCGTAAATGGTCATAGAGGGTATCGCGTACGATCTACGTAAATTCAAAAGAAACACTTACCCAGCCAAGCATTGCGACGGCTTGTCATAACGTTCAGGGGCCAGCTTTCCATCTTGGAACACGAAATTCATAAGCTCAATCGTCGGAAACTCGGGAAAGTGAATGATCGGTACGCAGTCAAGACTTTCCGACTTCCTGGACGTATCCGACGTGAACTCGGGATTGTTTCCGTGATCGCTGCAGCTAGCATTCGCCCTTGTCGCCGTGCCAGAGCATTCGCTTGGTCCACGCGTCTCCGGCGCGCGTGACAAGTGATCACGCTGCTCGCCAGTTAAAAATACGTCCCCCGACAAAGTTGCGGTGGTAACGGGAAACAATTTCGAAAGGCGTCCGTCCGTCAGCGATCTCAGATATGCACTCACGGCTGGAAGGTTGGGCAGTGCAGTTGATCGCCGAACAGTCGTCGTTTTACATGGTCAGGGAATCAAAAACAAACTCTCGCGTGTTTGTCGGAAATGCTGCAAACGCCAGCTCTTATTACATAAACACACGGAGCGAACGGGGAAACAACCGAAGCAGGCAAAAATTACGCTCCCTCGCTTGCTCCCTCGTCCAGATTTTCCCCTCTCTCTTCCCCTCCCCTTTCTTTCTTCTCTTTCTCATATTTCTTACCTCCCTCTCCACATCAACGTCTGACGTCACAGGCGGGAGTTTCGAAACGTGTCGGTTACGTGAGTTCGCGGTTCCTGCGGCGGGAATCGCGGGAATGCATCACGGGTCACCTGGGCCGGCATGCCAGAACAGCGTCTCAGCCGAGGCTGAATAAATATAAAGCACTAGCAATAGTGCTGGTGGTACGCAATAGTAATAATACATAATAATGAGTCATAATAACTAATACGCCATAATCTTTAGCAGTGCATTAATCGTTGGCCGACTCCGAGCGATGAAGGTGCGCTTTCTGCACAACCGGCCTTGATTTCTCAGATCTGTCTCGTTGGTCCTTGTTTGTGGGTTACGCAGTACGCTCCGAACCCTGAATAGCTTTAATAAGAGTCATTGGATTATCAGTAGACCGTTGTCCGCAGCTCGCTGAGCACCCGGATGAAGGCTCGTAATCTTTCACAATGTCTCGATTTCTCAGATAAGGCTGGTGCGCATCGTGGGTGCGGCTTCTTCTGCGGGGATAGCAGTAGCGCCGAAGCCTAAAACGGTCTAATACAGTTCCCTATTCACTCATATGCTCTTCCTCTATTATCTTGCGTTCAAAAGAACAAAGTAAATCTACCGAAAAAAAAAAAAAAAGCTTCATAAAACGATTTAATGAAATCTCGAGTGGCTTACGTGTAATAATAGTTTTCGGTTTTCTTTTTTCAATGTAGAGGAAGAGGATAGGCATTGGTGAGCAAAATTCAGCGTTCTACAATGTGAGCGGCTGTCAAGGAAAAATGCAAAACAGCCTAAAAACAGCTTACTGATGGCGACCGTCGAAGTTCTCTCCAGCGTTATGGGAGTTACGGTGGTAATGCTGAACCTTTACCGACTCATTGTCAAGATAGTCGGATCTGAAGGTGAGAATTGATCATGGCTTTCACGTTTTTTTCTGAACATGCCTTGTTTATTGCCGCCAGAATTAGTGCTTCGGCAGTTCCTATTTAAATATAATCTGCAACGTGTGATGTTCGATGATTTTTTTTTCCTTTGAAATCTACGTAGAAGTGGAAGACTGGCCACTTTGGCACCGCATCTCTGCTTTCACAGAGACCATGAACTACGTCGCTCTATCCGTGTCACTGGTTGGTGATTTTGATCATAATTATTAGCTAAATATAGTCAAAAACTTTTTTTATAGTTACGTGTTAGCATACAGGAGGGTGCATTTGAATACTTGTCTCTTAGCCATACACTGTACCACATCTGTCTTTCAGCTCATCTTGGCTTTGGAGACAAACGATTACTCGCAGAAGATTCAGGCAAACTCAGCTGCCTAAGCATTCGTATACGAAGCCTTCAGCATCAACAGTTAGCGCCACTTCAGTGTGGAATGCCCACGCCGAGGTTCAGTCGCTGGTCCTGGGGTTCGGTGTTTCTTATGAACCACAACGTGTTTGCCTTTGGGCTGGTCACAGCTGAACTGGGGAGCACAATCTCGATTCCCTGCGACTCTAGGTACGGGAAAACAATTTCTTGATATACACCACGTTTGATGACGTGGTACAGCCGTTCGATGACGTCATCTCATAGTTCCACGTTTCGTTTTGGCATGTCTGCGTGACCATGGGAACTGCGTTCAGTGTTTCAGAGAATGACAATACCACAGGGCTGGCCGCATTTGAGGCGCAATGGCTTGATCCCAAGGGTCGGAGTCTGGATGCCAGTACTGCACCCAAGGTGGACCCTTTCACTGGGAGCTTGACGTTCGATGGCGTACTGTTCACGGATGCCGGCCCGTACAGTTGTCAAGTGCGCTACGCAGACGGTGAAGCCCTGCGGTCACGGAGTTTTAAGCACGTCCTTCAAGGTAATGGTCCCTGTTAATGTATAGTCATTGACAGGTTAAGCATATACTTTACTAGGGGAGTACAGGTCACTCTCCTCATTTGCATTAGGCAGAACGACGGCCACGCCGAATCCTCCTCTAGTGGAGTGGTTTATTTGGTGACGCCTCTCCCCCAACCACCCTCCTCTCGTCGCCAGAGCACGTGACCAGGAGACGTGGTCGTGGATCCAAAAGACGGTACCGCTGCCGCCGTTACGCGTGTTTTTGTTGTTCTTCGTTGTCGTTTTCGATGTATTCTCGGGGCGTTCAGACTAGAAGCTCCGCCTTCAGCGCGAGCTCGCTGGTTTCCTCAGTGCTTTGGTCGCGCGTGCCTGCGCGTTTACACTTGTATATCAGCAAGGGCAGAAAGTTCGCGCTCAAGGCGGAGTACCGAAGTACTATAGGGTTACGTTGTCCTCGTCTTTTGTGCGCTTTTTAGCTAGAATGAATACTTACCAACTAGCCCAGTTTTTAACCCTTCTACCCTTTGAATCAACAGAAAGTTCAGGGGAACTCCTCCCACCTCTTTCCACTTTAGCAGAACAAACGCTGGAGAGGAGCTCGCCTCCTCTCCAGCGTTTATTCTGCTAAAGTAGAAAGATGTAAGAGGAGCTTTCCCTAAACTCTAAACAGATCTACCGGGTGGCTCAAGGAGACGGCAGGCTCTTTAAATCGACCGCAAAATTCGGTTTCTTAACCTATCGCGCAACGACTTTGTGCAGCGCTGCCCACAGATGGTACATTTTTTTTTTGTAAAATTTGCAAAGAACGAACTTACCTGAGGAAAAAGTAAAAAAGGAAAAGGCTTAGCTCCTATGGAAACGCAGCGACGCCACCGGTCTGCAAACAACACGGCGCCGTTTCGCACGGGAGACAAGAGATGGCGCAACGAACGCCGCCAACGAACGAGCATACGGCGCCGAGAGCCGGCACTTTAGCAGACGATCCTGTCGACTCAAAAGCGGCTCGCGTTCCGCAGGCGGCGACAGTCGCAGAAACGAAAACAGGCGCGGTAACAACAAGGAACTGCGGTTCCTTGTCTGCTAAACACGACGGCTCTCGGCGTCGTCTGCTCGTTCGTTGGCGGCGGTTGGCGTCGCGACCGCTTGCGCCATCTCTTGTCTCCCGTGCGAAATGGCGCCGTGTTGTTTGCAGACCGGTGGCGTCGCTGCGTTTCCATAGGAGCTAAGCCTTTTTCTTATCTTTACTTTTTCCTCAGGTAAGTTCGTTCTTTGCAAATTTTTCAAAAAAATGCACCATCTGTGGGCGACGCATAGAGTTATTACAATAGACGCTAGAGGCTCAGCTGGCGCTAGTGTCTACGGGACTTCCGGTTGCAAATTGAAGCAGACAGCATGCAGTCTACATTTCCAGCCTCCTGTGTATTCCTATGGGAAAACGCGCGTGAATTTTGTCTCTTCGCCGGAAAATAACATGAATAACTTTTGTCATATCGGTTGTACCGGATAGTATGTACCTTTATTGGTATTGTGAAAGTGTAATTGCTTTAGTTACAGCATTTTTCTTTGCCACTGAGCGATGTTAAACTTCGCTCTATTTCAGGCCCAAACCCCTGTTTCAAGGAAGGTATGTGAATACGAGCGACGGTTCTAAGCAAACTAACGATCGAAAGGAATGTAGTGTGTGTTCAGGTTCGCTAGCATTTTGGTGGTGCTTATATATTGCTAATATGCCCGTCCTGTCATTGGATGAAAATGACTCCGTCGTGCGCATCTTTACGATCGGTTAAAGAAACATTCGAACGCAAAAAAATAAAGCACGTGAGCTGCGAAAGGTATGTCTTTTATTATTTCCCATGTCGGGCAGTTTTTATCGGGCACCTGCTCTCTGGCTTCCCTATTTGCAAAGATTTGGAGCGTGCGGGTGATGCTTTGAACCATTTGAACCCAGAACAAGCATCTTCACAGTACTTATTTATTGCAAATCTGACTATATTACATGACTTTCAATTTATTTGGATCGTCTGCAAGCACAAGGAGTTACTTAGCCAGTGTTACTGCGTAGTTCTTACCGTCTCTTTCGGTTTTCTACATGTCCTTCGTTCGTTTGGCACGTATATCCCCCATGTTGGAAAGCGTCGACGCCGTGTTCGCGCTAACAGTGTCCGACAGTGCACAAAAATACACGTACGAAGCCGTTTTAGCACCGTTTTTAATGCGATGAATTTGAAAGAAAAACGCCGTAACTGACCATTTATTTCGTCTGCGTGACTGAGAAATGTTCCAATGTGCCTAGTACGTACAAGTTATTCGTGATATTTGCTCTTATAATCGAGCGCAGAGAGAAAATGCACTCGCTTTTTCCCATAGGAATACATTACCGGAAGTCAAATTTAGACTGCTTGCTGTCTGCTTCAAAATGCAACAGCACACTAGCGCCAGCTGAGCCTCTAGCGTTTATTGTAATAACTCTATGGGGCGACGCTGCACAAAGTCGTAGCGCGATAGGTTAAGAAACCGAATTTTGCGGTCGATTTAAAGAGCCTGCCGTCTCCTTGAGCAACGTTGCCTTGAGCCACCCGGTAGAAAGAAGAAAAAAAAGTTAT
The DNA here is from genome assembly GCA_037355805.1 of Ixodes ricinus. Classification (NCBI taxonomy): domain Eukaryota; kingdom Metazoa; phylum Arthropoda; class Arachnida; order Ixodida; family Ixodidae; genus Ixodes; species Ixodes ricinus. The sequence goes on along the minus strand of JAZHYW010046252.1, from coordinate 88,582 downwards.
ACACTTAGGGACAATTAAGGCAGCTAAGGTGCATTTTAATTTCATAGCTATATCATTGCTATGAGACAAACAAGGGAGTAAATGCGCCGTTTACACCAAGATTAAGGTGTAAATTCACTCCAGGGATTGTTTTTTTCGCGGCTCTTTTTCTTTTGACTTTGGAATCTTTTACTTCACTCCTTTATCTTCAGGTTGGGAAGCAAATAGCGTTAGCCACTGTTTTGAAGCAACATAGTAACGTCTTTATAAGCAAGCCCGGAATCAAAACAAAATCAAATAGAAGATGCCCGTGTTGACCATGCATCGTAGCTGCACCAGCTCGCCATATTTGTTTCCTTTAGTCACGAATACAGCGGAGATGCTAAAACATACAGGACCCATGAAAACTGTTTCTGCCAGTGTTGAGATTCATACGGGTGGCAAATATTAGAATAGTTTTAATTTTTCTCTTTCCTTCGCGTTGGCTTAAACGTTCTAGAAACTGACCTTTTTTTATACCGGGTGTCCCAAATAGCGGCGAGGCTCTTTAAATCGACCGCAAATTCGATTTCGTAACTTATCGCGCTACGATTTTGTGCAGCGTTGCCCACAGATGGTGATTTTTTTGTGTAAAATTTGCAAAGAGCGAACTTACCTGTGGAAAAAGTAAAGAAAGAAAAAGAAACTCAGCGAAGCCACCGGTCTTCAATCAATAGGGCGCCCTATTTTTGAAGGCCGGTGACTCCGCTGCGTTTCCATAGGATTAACCTTTCCTCGGGTAAAGTGTCTCTTTCCAAATTTTACAAAAAAGAAAAAAAAATCACCATCTGTGACAGGCACGTAGCCAGGATTTTGTTTCGGGGGGTGGCCCGCTCACGAGGAGGTCCCAGCAAAATGGAAGATTTCGGGGGGGGGGGGGGCGCCCCCGCCTGCCCCCCTGGCTACGTGCCTCATCTGTGAGTAACGCTGCATAAAATCTAAAATCGTAGCGCGACAGGTTACGAAACCGAAATTTGCGGTCAATTTAAAGAGCCTGACCGCTATTTGGAACACGCCGGATATATATATATATATATATATATATATATATATATATATATATATATATATATATATATATTGTAAACGAAGAGGAGAGAGAGTGATTATTAAATATTTGACGTAATACAATTTAATAATCACTCTCTTCCCCTCTTTGCGCGTATATTCATGAGTCATTATTCTTCAGTGTACCAAACATCCGTCCAAGGAACATGTGACTGTGGCTGTGAACTGGTGGATGACTTGTGCTGTAAGTGCACTTGGTATTTTGGTTTCTTTAGTATACTTCTTTACGATGCCATATCAAGGAGACGTTCTGAAAATCTTAGTTGCGTTGCGGTTGTCCCTGCGCCTTTTGCGGCACCACGGTGTCAATTTATAGTTTAAAATTCGGTCTAAGCTTCGCAGTATTCGTCGAGATAAATCTGGGAAATTCACCATATTCAGGAAAACACACAGAGGCCAAGATAAAATTAATATCGACCGTTTTTTGTGCTTTGCTCGGTAGGCCGTAACGCCTTCCTGGTTGACAGATTATCAGAACGTCTTGGCAATGCTGCCAACTTGTGTCTTCTTGTAGACCATGCACGCAATGATTTGCTTAGGCGACTTTCCGGCGCGATGCGATTCAAAAGTATTACATGCCCTCTGGTCGCAATCCCTGCTCACTTTTTGAGCAACTGTTTATCATGCGATGGTCCGCTGTCGAATCACGTGGCCACAGAAGCGCAATACGGCCGATTAGCTTGACTGTTTACTGTCGAGAGACGAAATCTGTAAGAACTCACGATTTGGGACTTTTACAGCGGAGTTATTAAGGCCTAGGTTCCCCAGGATCGTGTCCAGTACCAAGCAAATGTCGACACCCGTGGCCGTCACAACACTCTGGTTGCCGCCGTCGCTCATAGATGGCGGTAGCTATCCAGAGTGTTGTGTTTGCCGGTTGTCTGCTTGGCGCGCCGTCGCTCACAGATCGCGGCAACCTTTCCACCTTGCAACTGGCTTGCCGACTTGCGGACGGCCATTACTTCATTCCTACCATTGTACAGCTTCGCTGGTCTTCCTTCTTTACCAGAGTGGAAAGGCTGAAAGTTTTTTACGTACAGTGTAACGTACAGTTGGCCGATTTGGGTCAAGCAGATAAGTGATCGTACAAAAATACTTATTTACGAATGTTTCAGTGGCATGTGCTCCAGGACTGTACGGCCTGGAGGGTCAGTGCTACTTCTGCGCCGTCGCCCAGTTCAACGAGGCTTACGCTTCCATGTGTTGCCACGACTGCCCGACGTTTTATATCACCTGGGGCCGCGGCGCGACGTCCAAGGACCAGTGCTCCAGTAAGTTCGTATATAGTAGAGCAAAGGGCGCAATTTAGTTTCTGTTCGGAGGACTCAAAAATAAACATTTTATACCGTGGTATTTGTTTGATAGGTGCACTTCGGGATTACTGCCTCGGACTAGGCCTCGTGGGATCACTCGCACTATCCCTGTAAGTAGTGCTGTGTGCCATTAGTGTTCTGTTTTTATATTGAGCGTTATTTTAAACGAACTTCTGCTCCATAACACATACACACACACACACACACACACACACACACACACACACACACACACACACACACACACACACACACACACACACACACACACACACACACACACACACACACACACACACACACACACACACACACACACATATATATATATATATATATATATATATATATATGATATACGTATATCTATATATATATATGTATGTTCCGGATTTTGATCTTGAAGCCGTGGCCCGTGACGTCCCATATAATGCACCGCGCGCAGTGTTGCATTATGGGACGTCACAGACCTAGGCACCCATTGAGTTCCTCCGCTAAATTTAGCGGGGAAGTTGAATTGGTGTATAGGTCACGTGACATCGGGTCACGTGACGTCAATCTTTCCGCTAAAGTTTAGCTGGAAAATTAATGTCCCGTGACCTACGCACCTATTCAGTTTCCCCGCTAAATTTAGCTGGGAAATGGACGTCACGGGACGTCAGGTGACCTATACAACAATTTAGTTTCTCCTCTAAATTTGGCGGGTAAATTAACGCCACCTAACCTACACACCAATTCAGTTTCCCCGCTAAATTTAACGGGGAAATTGACGTCACGTGATTCTAGAACGTTTCACGTATGTAACACAACTGCACAGCAATTTACAATTTTTTTTGCGAATATTGCTACAAAGTGTGTACCAGTACACGTTTTCTTTTTAATGATCAACAATCACATTTCTTTTTGTTTGTTTGCAGTCACGGGTTTTACAAGTTTTGCGGACCAATACTTCTCGATGCCGTCTATGAGTATCTCGATGCATCCGACGAGGTACCATCCTTGAATGAAGAAGGCGACGACTCGGATCATGATCCCGGAGACGGATTATCTGATGCCTTTGACGGCATCTTGAAAATTTTACGAAAGAAAAGAGGTAAAAAAGCTGCAACTCATCCACGAGACGAAGTCCCGCTTTTAAGCACAGAGATATCCGGAGGAACTGGTGAAGATGACCATAGTATGACATCGTTTCAGACTGAAGATCTGTCTGAAGACGCTGACGACACTTCAAGTTTGGATTTTGGTGATCATATGGGACCCTCAAAGACTAGACAACGCCCTTCGTATCCAAACGTTCCGGATGAACCTTTGGGCTCACCTCCTGATGATAGCAGCTCTTCAGATTTACCTCCTGCGGCGCCTAAGAAACCGCAGAAGCGTCAACTCCATGCTCCACATCAGAAAGACCCAGCAGAAGCATCAGGATCATTCGAAGACGAAAACATTTTCAAAGATCCCGACCTTCTTCACGAGGATGATGGCATGCGAAGTTCACCCGATGGCGATGTCTACAAAAGCGCGGATGACCTTTCAGATTTAACCGAAACTACGGATGCTCGTTCGCGGGAGTGGTCCAAGTATGATGTACGGGTCACGTATCGGCGAGGTGACGACACTCATTTCGTGTCTGCATCCGATTCGTCTAATAGCAGTCAAGATACAGTCCTGGAGATGAACGAACAGTTGGGTCAAGAGGCGATGGACAGTTTGAATCAGTCGCCTTGGTTGCAGCAGATGCTCCGAAAATACGCTGACAAGAAATAGATTTCGTTTTTCTCGCGCAAACATAAACGCTTTTAGCGCTGTCATTTTCCCGATACAAATATTTTACATTCATCAACATATGCATCGACTATGTGTAAATAAATGCACGAGTGTTTCTGCATGCATCGTTCTGCGATGAGTGCTTCACTGCAACATCGCCGGTAGTGTGGCGAAGCTAAATTTTCTTTCTGATGGGATTTTGTTTTGTGTCTGTTGTTGCCGTCATAGCCTCGGCCAGGGTGGAGGAAACATTTAGGTGATGACAGTAGTGTACCAAATTTTTTTTTAGTTGGGGGGCAAACCAGATTTGCTCCCCCCCCCCCCACACACACACACATACACATACACACACCCCTCTAAGGGCCGGGGGCGGTGCCCTTGGTATCCCTTGGGCGCTGCCGGCCAGTGTTTTCCCTGCCCAGTGGCGCTTATTCGGGGGGGGGGGGGGGGGGGGGGGGCAAAACACATGTTTTGCCCCTCTGAACCCGCGGTTGTTTTTGTATCTACCGTAATTGTGCGTCTTCGAGGGATGCGTTTTTCGACTACGCGCCAGGACCGATCTTCTCCCTCGACGCGCGCTCTTTGAGCCAATCAGCGAGCGACGGTACATGACGTAGGTAATTTTCCGGAAGGGAAAACCAGGGGAGAACGAAGGGAGCTGAAGGAAGCGGTATCCCGCGCGAGCGAGACGCCACGACAGTACGCGCCAAAAAAATGTTGGAGGAGCCGCGGCCCACTTCGAAGTCCGGTCCCTCTTTTAGCCTGGAACCTTTTCGTGACGTGGTGAAAAGCCGTCGTCTGCTTTATGATAAGTGACACGAGGACCTCATTGTGCGCGCGCAGATCAGCCGCCAAACGACAAGCCGAGCGTTGCACGGTCGCCGAGGGATGGCCTCACTACCCCCAGCGTCTAGAAGCAGTAGCCAGCGCTACATTTTTACTTTAGTACTTCTCTTATCTTTATGACTTCCATAGATTTTAATGTTAAATATACGAATCTGTCTTTTTTTAGTTTCACTTTTTTATTATTTAATTTAACTTTATTTAGCTCAAGCTAAATTCTCAACGAATAAAACTTTTTTATGACGTCACAATTTTACATCTCTTGGCATGAATAGAACGAATCGAACGCACTCGTAATCACGTGTCTCAATGACGATAAATGACGACATCAATTTGACAGCCACCTGGCGGTTTCGGTCAGCAACACTCAAATTTTCATCGACTCGATCGGGGAGAGCCGACAAGCCGCCAGGTACGCCGTCCATCACTCGCGCGCTCCGTCAAGTTCGACCCGCCGGTGACAGCCTCCCGTACGATCACTCAACGACACACGGATCGCCACCCCGCGGGGGGCCGAAGCCATTCAAGCTGGCGCGTGAGACGAAATACGATATGAATGGCTTCCAAAACGACGACGAGCGACGGAGTATCATGTTGGACGGCGGGGCAGCCAAGACCAAGACCCCCTGACGCGCTTGCTGCTGTGCACGACCGCTCTGTCGGCCGTCGGAGGTTTCCTGTTCGGCTACGACACGGGCGTCGTGTCCAGGGCCATGATACAGCTCCGGAGCCACTTCCAGCTCAACTACCTGTGGCAGGAGCTTGTCGTGTCCATCACCATCGCCGGGGCATGGGCGTTCGCGATCGTGGCAGGCGTCGCCACCGACGTCTTCGGCCGCAAGCCCGTCATCCTGGCGGCTAGCCTCGTCTTCACCATCGGAGCCGTGCTCATGGGGGTTGCCTTCAACAAGGGAATGCTTCTCGGCGGCAGACTCATCGTAGGAGCTGGGATCGGTAAGTTCCTGGCGTTTCCATTCATGGTGGCTCCTGCCAAAGCGCGTTCCAAGCTTCCAAAACGCTCGCCGATTAAAAAAGAAAAAAAATGCGCCGGATTAGTTGGGAGATTGCTTCTAGATTATTCATCCCCATTAATTCTCCGTTGTTTAGGTTGCTGTGAACGGTGCTTATCTCGTCCGTGAAGCACTGGAAAGTTGCGCGGAAAAAAGTCACGCGCGTTATCGTTTTCGCTACAAGTCACAGCTGTGGGCTCTGGTCTTTGATTGTCACCGCTCCGACGGAAACTGTTCGGCACTTTATTGTTCCTTTTTTTTTTTTTGATAGCTATCATTTCTCCATGGACAGCTTTGTTTCATTGCTAATCTGTTCAAGAAAAATGAGCTAAAAAAAACAAATCTTCAGCTCGAACGTTTCGATGTTTTCCCCGGAGTCGATGGATTAGCTGCTTCATAAACAGCGACTGAATAAGTAAATGAGTCAAGGTTCCCGCACAGCTGCGTTTTCTTTTGGTTTTGTTTTGTTACCCTTTGCATGCAAGTACTGCTGCTGTTGACGCCGCTTACTTTCTCGCAGATGATACGCAGTTGTTGCCCCATTGCCATGTGCCATTAGATGCACGCTTCAAAATTGAATTAAGCGACTGGCGTCGTGGAAATTTTTTCCCCCCTTTTTCTTTTCCGGCGCAGACTCGCGTGCATTGATCTTGCAGGAGAACTCGGAGTGGCGCTGAGTCGCTCGGGGTATCCTTTTCGATGGTTCGTCTCAAAAAGCAAAGTTGCGCGGCTCCGTCGAGGAATCGATTGCTTACGCATACTAAATGTTAGCGGCACGCAAGCCCCTCTCCAATGACGCATGGAAAGCCATCCCTTGCACTTTCTCTCGTCAGAATCGGATGTCTATTTTGGTAATTCTGTGGTTTCATTACTGGACGCCAGATTTCCGGCCGTCACGTGATATCATTTCCTTTGGTCGGATGGACGTCAGAGCCGTGAATAGAGAGTTTGGTCAATGGGAGGCGCGGGCAGAGCCAGGGCGTGCACCAGACGCAGAAAGAGGGCTTGACATGCTCTCTTGGCCAACCAGAAGCCGAAAAGAATCCCCTAGCGGTGGTAGCGAGAAACAGTTTTAATCATAGGTATATGGTTTTATTAAGCGCGTAAGAGTTAAATGTAGTAACCCTTCATGGTTGAAAATAGGGTGCACGTGGTGTTTCGATCATGATCATGCAGAAAGATGTAAGAAACGAATGTGCCGCTCAACTCTGTTTTGCTCGGACAGAGTGTGACCGCTCGGACGGCAGATTCCCGGCCCTCGGCGCCTGGCGTACGGATTATGTCGATCGTTCCGCTAGTCGCACTCTTCCACCATGATTTTGGATGACCGTGATTGAAACATCACGTGCACCATATTTTCAATCACCGAGAGTTACTCCGATGCACTTATTAAGTTTGTTTCTCGCGACCACCGCCAGGGTATTATTTCCGGCTTCTGGTTGGCCACATTCGAATTTGTGAAGACGCCCTGGAACACGCCCAGCCTGCTTTCGGCCAATGGTGCCTCCTCATTTTTCTCCTATACTTCCCAATTAATGGCCAAACTCTCTCTATACACGGCTCTGATGGACTTGTGTGTGGACGTTTCTTGTGCCTGCCAGGTGGCCAAGTCATTAAAGTTGTATGTACTGCGTGCCCCCCGAATCTGGGTGAAGCCTTTAACGTGACCGCATAAATTGGCATGGTAACGTATCGTGCAACGATATACAACAGATGTGCCTGAAGGTGGTGGAAGCATCACATAAAAATTTCAAAGACCAAACTTACTCAAAGAATAAGTGAAAAAAAAAAAAATATATATATATATATATATACTGTAAACGACTTAATTTTTGCGGGCTCAAATTTTCGCGAACCGGGCCAAGGCTGAAAATTTGAAATTATTCGCTGGTTCTAATTTTCGCGAATCGAGTGTAGCTTCCGTAGCTTTCACATAGTGCCCGAATTGTTTGCGGGACGTATTTTTCGCGAATTGTAGGCGATTCACGAAAATTAGGTCCCCGCGAAAATTTAGTCGTTTACAGTATATACTGTAAATGACTAAATTTTCGCGAATTTCGGAATCGCCTACAATTCGTGAAATATACGTCCCGCGAACAATTCGGGCAATATGTGAACGCTACGGAAGCTACACTCGATTCGTGAAAATTAGAACCCGCGAATAATTTCAAGATTTTAGCTTTGGCCCGATTCGCAAAAATTTGAGCCCGCAAAAATTAAGTTGTTTACAATATTTTTTTATTTGTGAAGTCTGTCTGCTGTTTGCACACCCTCTGACTAGTGCATCAACTGACGGATGGCAGCAGTGACCTTAGCAGCTCAGAACCGTATATTGGGACAGTTTGGCCAGTTTATGATCACGCGACCCCCTCCCGAGTGAGCCATTCAGCCTGCGGCGCAGATTGAGAGGCACGAGCGCATGTGCGTGAACTCCAGGCTGCTCCCAGCTGTGCATGGGGGCCGCCATTTTCATTCATTCGCCCAGTGGAATGCACGAGGTCGACATACAAATTTCGCTTCTTTCCTTTTATTTTGCTGGCTCTGGCAAGAAAATATATAGTGTTATTCCTCAGTGGGTTAAAAAGCTAACGAATAAGTTTTCTCAACGTTTGACTGCAAACTTTTATTCGGGCAAAAAAGTAGTCGGTCCGTAGCGGACGACGCATAGCCTCAACAGTGCTCTGCGCCGAAAGCATGTTGCATCAGAATGGCAGTCATTTCCTCTTTGCTCCCTCCTTCCTCTCTCACTCCTTCGGTGTTCTCCCCCTTTCCTTCACTTTTCTCCCTCCAGCGCCATCGTTGCAATACCTATTGACCAACTCTCCCTATATACGTCTCTACAGCAGCTAAGGGGCCTTGAAATAAATGTAAGGACGCAAACGACCTGGTGTACACTAAACATGATTCAAAAACCCCGAGACTGCAGGTAACGACACACACACTCAAAAATCTCAAACACAGCTGAAATTTTATTTTCCAAAACCTGGGTAAATAGTAGTGATGGACCGAATCTGCCGAACTTCAGATTCGGCAAAGTTCGGCACTATGTCGAACTTTTTGAAAGAAAGTTTGGCAAACATTCGGCAAATGTGCTGCGCACGCGCGAGAACGCGACGGGGCCAACGAGGCCATGGATTGCAAATGGACGCCGTGCAGTCGTGCTGTCGCCATCGTACAGTGTAGTACAGCCAGTGGTTACGCGTCGAGTGGTGGAGTAGGCAACACGGTAACTTTGCGTTTGTGAACGAGTGTGGTTCTACTTCGATATTTTCTGCCACAGGAACAGAAGATTGACCAGTAATTTACGCAGTGCACTGCGCAAGTGACAAATGATGCGGTACATTCTGGATAACGTGATTTTCATTTGACCTTTCCAGTGATGCAACGAGGTAGTTGAAACATTGACTGACAATTACTTCCAAGCACTCCTTCGCAGTTGTAACAATCCTGTTTTCAGCTCACAAGTAGTTTGTGCCAAAACAAAATAATATTGCTTCAGTAGCATCATTTCGCGATTTCCATGTATCTGCACATAACTAAACGCAGAACTATCATGCTCGACGTGGCACATCCGACATTCCCAACTCTTCCCATCTTCCTAAACGTCCGTGTGTGCCCTAACACCAGGAACCGGAATTTTAAATGTTAAAAACGAGACGTTGCGAGTATGGGACGCACGCTTTCATGCAAAGCTGACGTCAATTGACTCAAATCGAAAAACATGCATATTTACAATAATATATTGTTATCTCTTCTGGTGAAGGCTCAGCAACCGTTGCATTTGTTTTTGCGCACGAAACGGTGACTCCCTGAGAAAGTAAGAACGCAGTGTTATTGCCCTTATTTTAACGATGTACACAAACTTGTAGTCTTGCACTGATTAGGCCTCAAAACCGAAACTCTCGTAGCGTGATTCGTGACTGCGCCGCTACTACCCAACATCGTTGCCAACCCACTTCTGCAAGCAGTCACTAAAATTGCCAGTAAACACATTAAAACGACACCGATACAATTATCTTGTAGAATATCACCTTATATAGTAATAACTGTGTCAATATACATTACATGTTCGAATTAAAGTTAAGAAAAAGACAATATAAAATGTCTTTTTCGCCAGAAAAAATGAATTATCAACGTGAAGTCTGGTAACAATGTATTTTTGCCAAATCTTTGCCGAATCTCTAGATAAGTTCAGCAAAGTTCGACCCATCACTAGTAAATAGGGAAAAAAAAAACGAACGAAAAAGGGGTAAGAGAAAACCCTAAGAACACCTCTTTTCACAAATGTACATTTCGACAGTTAGCAAGACAATGAAGGCCTCTGCGACATCTTCCTCCTCCTTATCTTTGAACCCTGTCACCCCGACCCAAAACGAACAAAACAACTTTTCTTCCCGGAAACTTGTCGACACTTCAAGGACAGCACTTCTCAAACCCTAGGAAACCGCCGAAGTTCGTGGTCCAATTTAGACGAAGGCTTATTTACAGTATTTCCGTGACATAGTATTGTGAGCGATTCTTTTATCAAACGTTTGTGGTCATATTTTTCCCGTTCTTCCACTGATGTCAAATTCTGCAACGGTATACAATTGTTACATTTGACCAGATGTTTCGAAACTTCAGAGTATGGGTCCTTGTTCTTCATACAGCGCTTATGTTCTGTCAACTGTTCATTTATCAACGCTTAGTTTGTCCGACATAACAAAGGCCACACAAAAAACTTACAGCCTTTCCACTCTGGTGAAGAAGGAAGAGCAGCGGAGCTGTAGCTTCTGTTCTCGGCGGTGGCTTTCCAGACGAGCAAGCTGCTCTTCTTTTGCAAGGGAATCTGAAGCGCTCGACGCAGTGGAACTTTAGGCGATAGCGGCCTCGTGGCGATTGCGGATCCATTCGCGCTGCTGCGCACATCGCCGCTCGTTCCGTTCCCGCTCTTCTTCCTCCCAAGAAATGTTGCCGCCATCTATGAGCGACAGCAGCAACCAGTTGTCTGGTTGCCGAGGCTGGAAAGGTTGGTCGCGATCTATGAGTGACGGCAGCAGACATCGGAAACACAACACTCTGGACAGCTACCGCCATCTATGAGCGACGGCAGCAACCAGACTGTTGTGTCGACCACGGGTGTCGACATTTATTTGGTACCGGACACGATCCTGGGGAAACTAGCCTTTAACAGCTTGGCTGTAAAAGGGTCTCTCATAAATGACCCCTGACACAAATTCCACATCTTTTTCTTTAATTTTTTTTCGCTACAACCTGGAATAGTCGACGCAGGGGTCAAACGGTTTAGTCTATAATTTGTACTAAAGGCTGTGTAGACATTGAACTTGTTGGCTAACGCTTTGATATTGTGAGACACTCTGTGAAAATACGGAAGGACAACCTGCTGTAAGCCGCCGTAGGGGCCTTCCTTACGGCGGCTTACAGCAGCTCAGTAGCCCCTCGGTCGTGCCAAAAGTAGACGACATCTAGCTGAAATTACTCAACGAACCATTGTCTTTTTTGTTTTGTGTCCATTTAAAGGCCGATGTACATTTCACTCTTTCCACTTTTAGCTGCTCCACCTCCTTTCCTATACCCTCTCCACTTTTTACCTTGTCCCAACTTGGCTTCCCTTGCAGCTGAGGAGAGGAGATTACCTTCCCTGCAGAAAACTGAGGTTGTATGTCGGCCTTTAAAGGGCCACTGAAAAGAAAAGATGTTTTTTTTAAAACAGTCTGGTTGGGACGTGCGTGTCAAAAAATAAATTTGACGCAAAAGTTTTTTTTTTTAGAGCAGTATTGTTGGCGCCGAGATTTATTTCAAATTCTGCGTGCCAAGTCCACGACGTCACGGAATGGTTATACACTGTCACCCACCTCAACGTGATGGCCAAGCCGATCCACCTCTCCTCCACGCACCTGAAATGCCGAGAGACGAAAACAAGGAAAAAGTTGACTACCGACTAAATCGCACCTTGCGCCGTCAATATTGGTCTAAAAAAATATTTTTCTCTCGTAAAATTCATTTTTTGACACTCGTATCCAACCAGACTGTTTAAAAAGACATCTCTTTTCTTTTCAGTGGCCTGTTAAGGGAACGAAAAAGAAGTCATGCACTGATCATTACAGCACCTAGAAAGCATACACCATTTATCATTTGAAAAGGTTGTTTGCTTTTGGCGCGACTGGGCAGCTGCTGAGCTGTGGCTGGGGCCACGCTGCTGCCATCTGTTGGATGTTGCACCAGTCAGGGTGCACGTTCAGCAGACGGGTGTCGTAGGTAGAAAAAACCAGTTCTCGTTTTTTTCTTTTGCTCTTTACTCGGGTAAGTTTGTTCTTTTAAATTTTGATGCGATGCTTCCACCTCCTTCGGGCACCTCTGTGGTAAATTGTTGTACGATGCTTTACCAAGCCGATTAATGCGGTCACTTTAAAGGGTTCACCCGGATTCGGGGGCACGTGGTAGTTACATGGTGTGTATGTGACGACGCGACCTTGCAGCGGTCATTTATGGAACTTCGTCTGACATAACGAGCAAATTTTGAAATAGAAAAGGAGAGTGAAGGGAAGAAGGTATGGGCAGATCTGGGCTTTCGGGTGATTAATTGGTTTCTAAGATGAGTTTGTTGGCATAATCTCTTATGGTAGTAATTTGCCTGAAAAACGTTTTAATATTGTTATTGACAACCATTTCTCATGGGTAGTATGTACACTTGATCTCGCAAATACTGCAGAATGTTCGCTCTAGTGAAATGCAGTTCCAGGGCCGTCTGGTAGATGGCGCTGGCATGCCAGTGTGTTCTCTCGTGGTAACGGGTCACAAGAACTTGGTTGTGAGCAAACGCTAGTGTGGAATGGGGGGCCTGCAGTCCTTGTGTATAGGTATGTGCTAGTATCTAGTAGCACAGACGGCACCTGATAGCAGCACGCGTAATAAAGTTGGAAAATTTCCAACTCCTTGGAACCTTTGCCTGTACTTTTAGGCAGATGGATAGGTTCGTCATGCACAACAGGAAACACCAATGTACACGTGCCGATCTGTTTGTGAATCGAGACAAGACGTAACCTAGAAATGCCGATTAGGTTGCCTAAAGGAAGGGACTGATAAGCTACGATGAACGGTCCATAGTTATTGCTGAGAGCTTGGAGAGAATAAATAGTTGCTTGCACGTGACCTCGAAAACACTGAATTTGGTATTCCCGTGAAAAGATGATGGACATTACGCAGCCTAACAAAGCAATTTGGAATCGTCATTTCGATGCGGTTATGGGGCTCTAGGGACTTGAAAAAATTGCATTTCCACATGAGACAGGATTCAGTCTCTACCTTAAATGCTTAATGGAAGGGATTTTTGAAACAAAAAGCAATGCGAAATACATTTTGTGGTTTGCCGGTTCGAGACAGTAATTCTTACTTTGATTTATTTCTTTTCTGCAGAGTATACTTCCTCAAGTTTCTATCCTTTCAAATTTTTGTCTTTGATTTATTTTATGTATGCATAGTAGACCTCTTCAATTTCTAACCTTTAAAATTTTTATGTTTACTTAAATTTCCCCCCCTATTTCTTTTTCCCTCTCTCTGGCACTCTGAGTCATAACTGTCAGCCTGTACCGTGGCAACTTTTGTGTTGCATCTTCTTATTCGAGGCGTGGGAATATCGGTTCGAATCGAATAGCGCAGTGTCATCCCTAGCTTTACCACTGTCAAGAAAACTGGTTGCCGTGGCTTTCCCTTTCACTGTGAAGGTTATGAACGACGCAGTGCTGTGCGATTCGAACCAGTATTCGCGCACTCCAACTTTTTATGGAGATTTTAATATGCCAATCATCATCATCATCATCACTTCTTTACTTCTATGCTAATAAACAACCAGTGATCTGTAATGTGGCACAACATCTTCATGGCTTGCAAGTGACGTCATCGCCCGTGCTGGTGGTCATTTTTATTTGTTGTTGCCAGGAAAAACAAATTTGATGGTGCAAAGTCCATTCTGTAGAAAGTATGTGCTCGGCAGCAAGGCCACCAAAATGGCCGCTGTTCTGTCGTTGGTGCAGGTCATGTTTAGGTAAAGGGACTTGGATTATTTGCTCGGCGGTGGGCAGTTTGAAAGAATGCTGATGGGCCTTGGGAAGAGCGCCGGTGCTGACAAGTGCCCTCTGGGGGGTTTCCTTTTGCAGGGCTGGCGTCGATGACGGTGCCGGTGTACATAGCGGAGGTGGCGCCGGCCGACATGCGAGGTTTCCTGGTGTCCATCAACCAGGTGTTCATCACGGGCGGGCAGTTTGTGGCCAGCGTCGTTGACGGACTCTTCAGCACCGACTCCGTCAACGGGTGGAGGTGAGACCGGCCGTCGAAGCCTGAGCCAGCCGTTTCTATGCATGCCATAATGTCCCAAGAGATAGCCCACCCGAAGTCGAGAGCAAATCGGGGAACATAGAGAGTGGCCCAAGTTTCGTTGTGTGAGTGATCAAGGAAAGTTGTAATTTTCGCATTCTATGATCTTGCAAGCTTGTTATCACACACTGCAGTTACTAGAAGTAGGCATACACTTAGTGTTTTGGAAGAAATAGCAAACCGTATGCCGAAAAATAGAGGGTCAATCGTCTCTCAGGATATTTAATTATAATGTAAGCTGAATGGCATGTTTTATATATATTAAAATATAATAATAATATATTAATATATAATAAATATATACAGTAAAATACAGTGTGTACAAAAACAAAATTTACAGGGTTTCTTTACCACAAAAAATAAACTATGCTTTGCCAAATGCCCATTTTCAGCCCATAGGTAGCTCTAGCGGTCCGGACCAGTGGCCAAAGTTTCAGCACCTACCATTATTTTACTCACAAGATATAAGTTGCTTTTTTTTAAAATTTTCAGAGGGAAAATGCGTGGCCGACAGAGCTTTCTCGTACATGGAGCTTTGATGGCACCAGTTACTGAAAACGGGAAAAATGGGCCCCATTTTCCTATTAAAATTTAAAAGAATCACATAACTTTTGAATAAGATAACAGTTCGTGCTGAAACTTCGGCATCTGGTTCGAAACCCTAGTGCTGAATTTGGGTGGACAAAGAGTGTTGCGCAATGCAGTTTATTTTTGCATTAAAAAAAACACTACATTTTTCTTTTTTTTGGAGGGGGGGGTGATACATTTTATAATACACTATAAACAACTTTATTTTGGCAGACTCAATATTTTGGCAAGTTTGAGGAGGGAGAGTGCATAGGTTTCAGCAATATTTTGGGTGTACGAAATGTTGTGGTTTGGACTGTTATGCTATATATTCATTCCATTACCATGAAGTGTGTGTACGAAACTAGTAGAAACAGAGGCAGAAAGGTAGACAATTAGGTTAGGATGATGACCTTACTGTTTTACTGTTCGGTTCCATCTCGTTCACTAAGATCCGTTGCCCTCGATCCCACTCCTCTTCTTCATCTTCCATTTGCAACGTCCTGCCGAGCCTTAGGCTTGCTTTCGTGAATCTACAGCAAGTAGAGTTTCTGCGCTGGTCTGCTTGATGAGCGCGCCAATTTGCTGCTTCACGAGACAGACGCTGAACAATTCCATCGGCTCGAGGGATACGTCTCAACAATCCTCGCAAGTTCCCAAAATGGCTTGGAACTTCTGAGCTTTTCCACTATTACCACGTCATCCACCACTCGGCCATCACAGCCACATTCCGAGCGCCCGGGATGTGGCCATGTACCCGAGGGACGGTTCCAGGTCAGGGTGTCTGCGTGAAGATCTCGTTCACAAAGATCCGTGCTCTCGGTCCCGCTCGTCTTCATCTTCCATCTGCAACAAGGTGTATTTACAATCATGAGATCAATTTTTCGTGATATTTTTCAAGTTGCAAAATTCGCGAAAAACCTTTACAGTAATGCATATTACATATACGTGCCTGCACGCTAGATCCTAGTGCTGTAAAAAGAGCCGGAAAAATGGCTGCCTGCACATAGAAAGTTCAAACTTTTGCCAAATGTGCATTTAGGTGGTGCATTTTATGTGGTGAAATTTCAAGGCATAGCTTCCATTCCTGTGAAAAATGAGACAAACTTGTCAGAGGTCCGATTTTGATCAAGTTGAGAGCGAGAGCGTTCTCAGCTGCTGATGTGGTGCCTCAGCTTGCACATAATCAACTTGACCCGTCGCAGTTCGCAACGGACAAAACATTTGCAGGCGTCTCACGAACACACAAATAGCGAGAGAGGTCTTGCGGCCTCTGATGTGCTTGTCCTTAGTACTCCTTCGCTCACTGGTCAGTATCAGCTTTGTGTTTGGCAGCAGAACAACTTGAGGCATCGTAAATAAAGCGTGAGTTGTCAATGGCTTCCAACCGCAGAATAGCAGACGATCACAATTTCAGCCTGTGTCCGATCTCACTTCGCCATAGCTCTCGGGTCGTAGCGGACGATCAACTATTTTTCCCGATGCTGTTAGCAGACAACATATGGCGTTTTCTTGCTTTATTTCTGCCTGCAAATGACGCTTCATACCAGATGAACTGTGCTGCTCGCATAGTAGCAATGAATCGTCTACAACGCATCCGCTCCTTGCGAGAGACAAATTAGATTTCACTCTAGCGGTGACCGAAATTGGGCCCCAGGGTCAACAGCGGACGCGTTTACAGACGACCGAGTTGGCGATGGCTGTAACCTGCGGCGCTATCTTTTGATAGGTGCAGTGGTCGTATGCTCGCTCTGTGCCCTACGACCATGTCAACATCGTAATCCCCACTACCGCATCGGCAAGCCCTATGAAACAGAGGTCGGAAGAAATAGTCCGATTTTATCCTAGAGATTACGCTGCAACAAACAGGCCTCTTGGTCGGCTGTATTGCGTGTGAGTGTACTTGTGGCACGACCCATGACACACTTTGCCAGCACGCTTGCGTAAGGTGTACAACATTTAAGCCCAGTGTTGTTTCACGGCTTCTTTAAAAGGCCTCTGAAAAGATAAATTGATTTTTTTTTAGTAATTTAATTGGGACACGTGCGTCAAAAATTTAATTTATGTGAACATATTTTTTTTAGAGCAATAATGGCGGTGCGAGATTAGACGCTCAAAGTTATGACGTCACGGAATGGTCATAACTCTCCATTTCCACGTGATGATGGTCATTCTCTCTCGGCATTTCGGGCGTAGTTGCAGTCGAAAAAGAAAAAAAAGGTGGTTTACTCAATGTTTCTGCCGCACTATAGCCCGATGTATGTAGAAAATACTACTACTACTGCGAATCCATCCTCGCTGGACGTGCATGGACTTACAAGTGGACAGGAATACTTAACAAATCATGCCTCGCGCTGTCAATATTGCTCTAAAAATTATTTTTTTTGTGTAACATATTTTTTTACACGCATGTCCCAATTAGAGTGTTTAAAAATACATTTTTTTCTTTTTTAGTGGTTCTTTAATAAGAGTGTAGAGCGGTAATTCTGGCACTCGTATGCCTTTTTACAGGTGTTTTTCTTTGTTTTAGATTTGTCAGACTTTATAGAAGATAGAACTGAAAGGCGCTAAACTATCTATCGCTTCTCCGCATACTTACTAAATTCAGTTTCGCGCCAAGTCCATCCGCAGCCGACGCCACTGTCTGGACGAAGCCAGTCAAGCGGTGCCAAAAGTGCGTCGTCGGGGCGCTCGTCTTCCTTGTGCATCTGCCATATCCTGCACAACCAATCATGCACAGTAAAAGCGCCTGCAACCCTGCTTTCTTTCTGTGCATGGTTGGTGTAGCCGGTGATAGCAGACGCCACAAAGACGACGAGCGCCGTGACGATGCACTTTTGGCAGCGGTCCCAGAAATTGGTTTTGCGGAGCGACAATCCGGGCAGCGAGAGCGACCATGAGAGCAAGTCGTAGCGGACAGCGTCCAGGAAATTATGCTGGCTGTCGCCGCCGTGTCACCTAACCAAAAAACCTCAAATGAGATGGCTAACATTCTCCTGTAATGACAGAACTTTGAAATAATCCGTCAGGTGTGGCTGGTGTACATTGTCTGTAATCAACTGGCCACTTCCAGTGAACAAAAGTGCTCCTGCATTCTTCAAACAAATGTAAAAAAAGAAGAAAAGAAAAAAGAGCACAGAGGTTTGGGGGGGGCAACTGCCCCCTTTGCTCCCCCTCCTAAGGACAGCCACTGGTCGGCTGCAGTCATACTTAGACTGAAACGAAGTATAGTCCTTGAGTTGCATTTAAAAATTGTGAGTTGGGCTAGTTGGTTCACTACATACTAAAAGTACCAAGAGGTGGACAGTGCAAAGATGACGACGATGGCAACACAAGTCCTTGAGATTTCCTGGCACCCGAGACTTCCGAGCAGCAGGTTTGCCCAAGTAACAAATTGCTTCTCGTCTCGTCTTTTAGGGTAGAGGAGTGTGGACGCGGCAAGTAGAGAGCTCGCTCTAGGCACAAGCGTAATCGGACGTGTTCGCCGTCTGAGTGCCCAATGGGTGCACCGTCATGCCTGTGCCGCAGGTACATGCTGGCCCTGGCGGGCGTGCCGTCGCTCATCCAGCTGCTGGGCTTCTTGGCGATGCCGGAGTCCCCGAGATGGCTTGCTAGTAAGGGCGCTTACCAGGAAGCTGTCGAGGTGCTGCGCAGGTTCAGGGGACCCCACGCCAACATAGAGCCCGAGTTTGAGGCCATGAAGAACGGCTGCATCGACGTAGAGCCGGTGGACGGACAGCGTGAGTGTCGGGGCAGTACCGCCTGGAAGAGAAGGCCCGCGCACCACGTCGTCGTTAGTGGATCTCCAACCCGCACCGAGTGGCAGACGTGTCCGGCCTTGCGTAGCCGCGAGCCAGCGTCCCGCTCATGAAACTCTGCGAAACGCGCTGGCGGCGTTGCTAACGTGAGCTAGGCGGGGCAGCGTGAATTCACTAGCGATGACGTGAAGGGGATAAGGGGGTGCAAGCCTCGTCTTGTAGGTGGTATGCAGAGCGCAAGTTCGTCTGCTTCTTGCTCAGGGGTTGCGACGATGTCAGGACGCCATGCTCTTCTATTGGCTGACTGAAAAAAAAATAGTGGGTAGACCTCGAGGCATTTAGCATTGATGTCTGCCCACCGTCCTTTCAGTTGAAGCCAATCAGAGCTCGGCGTCGTTTTGACGTCTGCCGCAACTCCTGTGCAACAAGCAGATGAGTTGCTCTCCACATTGGTTCAGGGGTCCTGTGGACTCTTTACAGGACTGACTATTTATTAATTTTAGAATTTATTTATATATTTATTTACTGGTATTGCCAATCTCGTAAGGTGATTCTAACAGGTGGGTGTACACCATCAAAATAGCATAAATTCACAATGAAAGATATCAGATAGAAAAATGCTGCATGAAATTGAGAGAAAAAAAGCACAAACGGTTTAAACAAGATGCGCCATAAGCAATCTGAAACTTCTCCGAACAGTGATATTTTTTCCAAAATATATATTTTTTTACTGAAATAAATTTATGAAGGCCCAGCTACCAAGAAAAATCATGTACCTACTAGTAGTCTTTCCAAAAAATTCCTACTCTCTAATGCCACCACGTCCTGTGCTGATCTCGTGGTTCTAAAATAAATCTTTTTGTATTTCTCAGCAAATGCGTGGCTCTACAGCAAAGATACATTTCGGATAATATTTTGAGACTATAATATAGTGGTTTTGCACGAAAAGCTAGCTTTGCCATTTCCAAAGATTTCAGTTGCGGACCAATTTTGTTTCAGAATTTGCAGATGAACATCGCTTCGGAAAATACAGCGCACGAAAACTGGCGTGAACCACTGAAGCCGATTGTGCAAAACTTGCTGAGAATATGAAAGATCTGATGTCACGCATGCATTTCCGCACCCTCTCGCTGTCGCATGCAGTACCACCATTACAACTCATCTGTACTCATGGTGAACTTGATCACACCATGATTTGTCCAATCAAATGTGGGTCTTGCCTCAGATTAGATTGGCTTCATCCCACTATCTTTGGGCCTATTTAAACACACACACACACACCACACATTATGTGCCCTTGTTTTTTCGGATGGACACATTTTTCGTGGATGGATTTGTTGTACTAGTACAACCGCTTCCTGCCACTTTAAGACGTTTTCTGTTGTCTGAAATTTCATGAAAATTTGTGCTTACTTTTGAAAAGGACTCGTAATGAAGGCCATCAAGCTGTTGGCTGCAAGATGGATGCTCTAGAATTGTATTAATGTGGCCGGAAGCGGTTGAACAATGTTGCATACATCCTCATAGACACACATTTGGGTAAAAAAAAATGGTGGCACATCTGTCTGTGAATGCGGGCCTTTACTAACAAAAGACCAAGCTTAGGCAACAGCAAACAAAGTTTAGGCAGTCGCAAGCGGTTGAGCGCCATATTGAGTTTCTATGCGATACTTTGAAGACATTCAGTGACTCTTACCATGCCCGCGCTCGCACGGATAGACGCGCATGTGTGGAAGGCCGCAGTCTAGTGCTGCAGTTCTCAGAGTCGACATCTGTGTTGCAGCTGCGTCATCAGCGCTGATGCAGGTGCTGAAGACGGGACCTCTTCGCATGGCGCTGCTGGTCGGCTGTGCTCTCATGATGTTTCAGCAGATTGCAGGCATTAATACTGTCATGTGAGTTGGCGTCATTGCATTGTCAGCCCTCCTTCTACTCACACTTACGCCAATAGCACGGGACGGGTCGCTTTAAAATGATGTCCGTCTGCCGGGCCACTTAGCTCGGTATGGTGAAGGACCCCGCTTGTCGTCATACTGCGTGAGGTGTGGCGTGTGCTGCATGCCATGTTGTTTTTAAATTTTTCAGTAGCAGTAACACCAGTTAAAAGTTTGTCATGGATTGTTGAAGTTTAGACTTTTTAACTCCAGCTTGTAGGTTTAAGTGGGGACTCAAAAGAGACAACTCAAGTGCAGGGGTGAATTTGGCTTATGTCTTGTGCAAAGAGTTTCGTGTTTTAAGCTCGAAAAGTAGCGCTGTCCGTCTGCTTCGAAGGTCCATTAAACTTAGGTCGTCTAGATGCTTGAACGTGCTCAACAGTGGAGTCCTATTGAATCATGCCAGGTTGTAACCTATGGTATTTTTTTCTGGGAATTTTGAATCGAATTTGCCCACCTTACGTGCCAGTTCGTGGAATAATTACCTTATTTTTCCGACTATAGCCCACCGACTATGCACATTTCGAAGTTGAAATTTTATGCGGTACAAACTATACGAGGATTTGTTTTGTTCCAGCTGGTTCGTTATAACGAGACATGGCAGATTTTATGAACGAGAAAGTATGTTGATGATTTCCGCATCGCATTGTATCATATCTCACTAAACACCGTGTGTGAACTATAGTCCAGAAAATCGAGTAAACAGCCTCTTGTTGTTTCTTCCGGGTGCAGGTATTACGGCGCTACGATCATCCAAATGTCAGGGGTGCATGACCCATCGAAAGCCATCTGGCTGGCCGCAGCGACGTCCTTCGTCAACTTTGCCAGCTCCTTCATTGGCTTGGGCCTGGTGGAGAGGGTCGGACGCCGCGTGCTCGTCCTTGTCAGCTTGGCAGGTGTGCTCTCAACCTTCTTCTTAAATGCTCTGGTCGTTTGCACGAGCTCTAGTTTTCGTCGAGAACCGGGTTCATGGGAATCAGACCCTGCCCGTTTTGAACCAAAGGTGACAGTTGGTTAAAGGAAGACACTACCCCAAAAAAAATAAAAAATAAAAAAGTTGATATTGAGATATGTTATATTTACATCCACTACCATCTGGAGAGTATTTCCAGAAAGTTTCATTTGTTTACACTGCATAGTTATTTTTTTATAAATAATTTTCAGTTCACCGGCGCTAAAGAAAAGGTAGAGGTTTGAGCACTTTGAACGCATTTTTTTCGTTCCACTTTTTGGCATAAATTATCACTTTAGGAAAACTATTGTTTGGTAATGGGACAAAACGAAAGGCTCACTCATTGTTTTTCCTAACTGGAATTTCAAGGAGCAATGACAACTGTGGACATTGTTTTTCTACTTTGTGGATGTCTTTTATAAAAGATGTTAAGATTCTTTTCAGCGACATAAAAGGCAAAAAATTTATTTGAATTTTCAGCGTGATGTTAGCATCAAATAAATTACTTTACTTTTTGGAAATTTTGTCTTAACAGTTGCACTCGCCAGGCATTCTGCTACATAGTATCTGGTGTAGAAAAGTGTTCGGTATTACATTAGTTTTCACATGATAGTTTTCCTAATCCATGTGAGTGTGTTCCTGATGAAAACAACTATAATATCTTAGACAATTCATGTACACAGATGAAATCTTGCGCTGCTTGCTGCCTCACAACTGCCAGTATATACTGAAAATTTCAATCATATGAAACCAAAGGTTTAAACGTTGACCCTTTTGGGTAGTGTCCTCCCTTAAAAAACGCCTTCGTGTTCAGTGTATGCAAAGTCTGCTATAAATGTGTCGCCTGCTTGTTGCATGTTAAAGCATACCTGTCTAGAAGTATGCTGCATGGAAAAAGTAGATAACTTCTTTAATTATTCTCAATTGAGTTTAGTATTCCTAAGTCGGGTTAAAGAAAGAATAAACATGCCAAGGAAGGAATTATAGGGGCACGATTTTATCAAGCAGCAGGCATATGATACTCCCGTGGGGAGTTTTAGAATAGCCCACGCAAAAGCTCTGCGTATGCAAAGAATAGCGTCGTCGCCACTGTGTCGTGCGCCAAACGCTAACCGCGTTTTGCGCTTGTAGGGTGCCGTTTTAGCATACGCTATTTTTCGTAAATTGCGCACACACGCAAAGAGCATTTGCCTTTCTCCCAGAAGGATTTGTAATGCGCGAGAAGTTGGCTAAATTAAAGTTGAGCGGAGTATGAAAATGGCGGCTCCCAGTGACCGTGGCTTCGGCCGCCGTCGTGAGTGTGACGTCGGTGGTGTCCTCGCGGCTGCAGTTTTCAATACAGGGCGACACAGCACTCCTACGGGAGGGGCACGTTGCAAATGGCTTGGAAGACCCAGCAAGGTGGGCAACGATTGCCGGCAACTTGCTATTCGCGAGCTGCGAACATTTTTTTGGCAAACATAGGGTGTGCCAAGGTCACTATACGATACCTCTCTTGCCGAGGCAACGCCAGTGGACACGACCGGTCGACCGCTCGCGTCGTATTCTCATATTTAATAGAATCTACAGTGTTACTCTGGAGCAAAAACTTTTTTTTTTGTCAAGTTACAGCATTTTCTGTGTGAAATGAAAATCGTTGCTGTATCTTGGTGGCGTTGCCAGCTGCGAGGTGCTTAGGTTTTGCGTCGCAGTGGAGGAACGCTATTCTAAAACTCTCTTGCATGGCGTGCGCTAACGCAGGCGCTAGATTTAGCGCTAACTTGCGCTAAAATTGCATACGATATTCTAAAACTCACTATGTATCATGCATTTGTTGTTTGTTGAAAAATGCTCGTGTCGTCCCTTGTTTTATGCATTTATTTCTTTTACCCGTTGCTCATTAGTTCATTGACCTCATTAGTCCATAAATGTTTGGTAATTATTTCTATGGAAGTTGCGCGCGTCGCTCGATGGTTCGAAAAATGGTTCGAGCTTTTGTTGTCTGCGTACCAACGTGCTTGAAAAGGTGCCCATGCTCACTCGATTCCATTGTCGTCGTCTCTTTCCGTCCGGCTGCAGGGGTCATAGCAAGCCTGTGCGTGCTGGCTGTCGGGTTCCAGATGGCGGAGCTGCACTCGGCAACCGCCCTTCCAGCCGGAGAAGGGCTGCTCACCGGTGTCTGCGCAAACTACAGGCGAGCGTTTACCTCATACAGTTGGAGGGACGACAGCATGGAAGACAGCATGACATGCATTGTTCCGTCTGCATCGTCTTCTCTCGTAGCGCCTTTCAAATTTCAGCGCATACGAATATGCTCGGTGCAGATGTATGGGACAGGCTTGAGGGTGGGGAGGGGAGGGGTGCATGCTGCCCTTTCCCTCCCCTTCCCCCTCTCCCAATCTCTTTGAACAAAAGAACTTGGCTGTGAAACACTTGCAATTTTAATATATTTAATTCTTTTTTTTTGGTGCCAAATTATTTTACTATTGGCTCGAAAACCTTAGGACGATGTCACGAATGACTGTTTCACATGGGTAGGATGCACACTTGATGTCGCAAACACTGCAAAACTTGACATCGTAACGTTACAGATAGGAACCGCGAGAGGGAGCCATCAAAACGTCTCGTCGCCAACAGCCTACTTGGCGTGAAATCGCCGAACACCTAGAATTACCCGGAATTGAGCGGACTTGCGTTTTATACCACGCTGAGCAGTACCAACAGTGTGCGACGGGCGTGGGGAGGTAACGATGGGTGCTTGACCGCTGGCCGCTCGTCTCCCAGCACCTGCGCTTCGTGCACGACCAACCCCAGCTGCGGCTTCTGCTACCTGGGGAGTGCGGGGACGTCGGCGAACGGCACCTGCCTTCCGAGCAGCCCCGACAGCCTGGACGTTTCCTCGGTGGGCGAGTGTCGGGCCGGGAACGGCACGGGGACCGTGGCGATGCCGGGCTACGTCTGGGCGTTCGACTGGTGCCCGAGCCCGTACTGGTGGATGACCATCCTTGGACTCCTGCTCTACCTGCTCTCCTTTTCCCCTGGTACGTCGGCCACAAGTCGGGGGTTAATGACAGGTTGAGCCGGCATCGCCGGACCGGTACGTCGGCCATGGATCGGCATTGTGACGTGCTCGGCTGGTGTCGCCGTGCCGGTGTGTTGGCCACGGGACGGCATTACAATGGTTGAGCTGGCGTCGCTGGGTCAGTATGTCGGCAACAGGTCAGCATTGCGATAGGTTGAACTTGCATCGCTGGACCGTCGGCCATGGATTGGTGGTGCGAGGAGTTGAGCCGTCCTCGCCGGGCCAGTATGTCGGCCACAGTTTGTAATTACGATGAGTTGAGTCTGCATTGTCGGGCATTAAGACGGCTTGAGTCGGCATCAATAGGCTTCTAGAGACTCTGGCAGAATGCTGCCATTTCGTAGTGTTGATGCCGAGAAGTGGCACACCACACCAGACTCTCTAGTCTTTGCGAGCGTCTACATTTGTCTCTCATTAATTCAAACTCTACGATTCTAGAGACTTCAGTTTGAAATATCAAAAGTTTGAATTATCAGAAATTCATCTATATATGATGTGAGGCAAGGTAGCGATTTGCTATAGGAACAGCTACACATACCAAGCAGGTTTTTTGCAGTTTCCTCTACACAGGCCTATTTATAAGCAGGCACACACACAAAACATTGGTGAAGTTCAAAGCGTAATAGTGGTTTTGGCCGAATATTTTTTAATAGAATGTCGAATAGTTTCTCCAAGCCTTTTACTACCGTTGTACCATGCTTAAATGAAAATTCAGGTGAACTTGTGAAGGTTGTTCCCAACCTTACACTTGTCCACTTCTAAGCTCTGTTAGTTTTAATATAACCATATCTATGAACCGTGGCCTCAGAAAGTTGAATGCCTACATTGGGTTGGCATGCAAATGGCAGATTTGGCATAAAATTAAACCTAAAGAAACACCCAGCTATCCTAATCGAGGGAATTTATAAGTCTGCTCGCTATATGCAAATATTCTTTCTTTAATCTCAAATTTAACCCCCTCAGAAAAAAAGAAAAAAACAAGCACGGATAATGAAAGCAGATTGTCAGGACAGTTCTGCTTGCATAATCGCTGTGGGTTAGTCCCATTGAGTGCGCTTTTCACCGAGCACCCGCAGTACTGTGGAAAAGAGATCAGGGGCGGATCCAGAACCCCGTTTTGGGGGAGGCGGCAGGGCAGGGGCAGGGCGGATAATTCTTTAAGGATACTATTCTCCCATTCTTTCTTGTGCAAGAGGGGGTCCACCCATGTCAAATTGCCTTCCGAAAAGGGGGGAGGAGGGGGCGTCGGCACTTTGTTTTAGGCAGGGCTGCCCCCCGCGCCCCCCTTGGATCTGCCACTGACAGAGATGCCCGCGAACGTTGTGAGTATGCGGTGCGCAAGTCTGTCTGCTGCTTGCACTGGGGTTGCGATGTCACAAGGCTGAGCTCTTATTAGTTCATGGAAAAAGAAATGGGGGTAGACATCAAGGCATCTAGCATTCACGTCTACCCACCAACCTTTCAATCAAAGCCAATCAGAGCTCGGCATCATTCTGACGTCACCGCAACTCGTGCGCAAGAAGCAGACGACTTGCTTTCCCACAGTACACAGGTGCTCGATGAAAGCACACTCAAAAGGGCTAACGCGTTGCGATGAACAAGAAGTATGAATTAAGGCAAGAACGCTGTTTGAATTAAGCAGCTAATAAATGCATTGAAAACATAGCGGGACAACCAAATGTTTCTAATTCGTTTGCCGGAAGTACAAAATACGCGAGTTTTACTTATCGCTAGTCCACTGTAGTTGCAGAACATCGCCGCTTCCTAGTGTTGATTCTGACGCCGAGCCACAGCGAGTTTTTCGGTGCTCTGCGAGCACCCAGTAATCCCAGAGATCTTAGCCTGCCCGTCGAGTGTCCACGAATACGTGGTTGTGATTCCTCATCGACTCCTGATCACCGTCAGGCCTGGGTGCCATGCCGTGGACCATCAACTCTGAGATCTACCCACTGTGGGCGCGTTCCACCTGCTTCTCCCTAGCCACCTCCATCAACTGGGCCTTCAACCTCCTCGTGTCCATGAGCTTCCTCACCCTCACCGACGCAATCACACAAATACGGTGAGTCCGGGCTCCGAGACCGCGGTGCCGGAACGTGCCTTCGACCGTGCATTTATACCGCATTTTCATTTGTGGTCCCTCAATTTCCGCTTCGGACGACGTCGCGGAAGTGTCACGTCAAAAGCCGGCCGCGATTCCGGCGTTGTCGCAGCACCGGTGGTGGGATGTGCAGCAGACGCTCGTTCTGCTGCAGGTCGCATTCCAGCCACGAGTGGCGACATTCGACTGGCACGTTACGACGGCCTTGCGTGACGTCATTCGTCGCCATCTCGAGACCACTTTTGGTGCACGGGCGGTATGGGATGCTAAGCACGACAGCCCGGAGATGCGTTGCAGGCACCGTACCGAGACGTGCAGCGTAGAGTGCGGAGTCGCGATTGGTCCTACTGTTACCGGACGCTGTTGTGTTTATCTTCGTGTTGTGCGAGTAATTTTGGCGCGGTCGTATCGAGGCCATTAATTTCTCACCAAGCTGTGCAGGGTGTTTTGACAGCGAAGTTGTTATATGCTAGGGTCTGGGAAAAAATGTCTCCTCGCACGTCGACACAAAACTCCCCATCGGTCGTGGCAAGTATAAATAAATAAGAACAAAAAGAGGGGTCAAGTATGAATAAATAAAAACAAAAAGCATGAGTCAGCCTTCCCTGGCATTATTAGATAGTCAGATCCTGATCCCTTGTTATCTCTAGGCATCGTCCTCGAGTGTCGTCCTAGAAGTCGTCCTCTAGGGTCTAGTACTGAGAGGTCGCTCTAGGCGTTGTCCTCTAGGCGTCGGTCCTTGAGGTCGTCTTAGATGTTGTCCTCGAGGTCATCCTAGAAGTCGTCCTTGAGGTCGCCCTCTAGGCGTCATCCTAGAAGTCTTCCTTGAAGCCGGTCCTAGACGTCGTCCCCTCTACAATTCCTTTTTCCTAGGTTTTACAGATTTGTTTTAAAAAAACTCGCACAAGCTACAAAGATGCGGTCGGTGTAGGTGAGCTAGATGGCTGGGGGACATAATAATGGGGACTGATTGTCGGGATAAGCTTAATAATTGGCTAAAATTTGTTTATTAACCTTTTAGTTAGTGAAAATAAACATATAGTTTCAATTAGAAACTTGCCGACTGTCATTGAAAATCACTAAATTGGTCAGTTTTTGGAAAGATATTGAACGCGTGGGAAGCACCGGGGCGGAGGGGGGGGGCAGCAGCACTAAAGGAGGCTGTTGATACAAAGATTTTGTTGACAATCTTAGTATTTGCTTCAAGTAACAATACAGCTTAGATACCCCACACTTGTGGCCGGCACAAACTTCTTTGAGAACGACCTCCATTGGCACCCGCCGTTGCAGGCACCTTCTGGCTGTACGCTGGGGTGTCTGCCCTTGGCTGGCTGTTCTTCTTCCTCTTCCTGCCGGAGAGCAGGGGCAAGTCCCTGGAAGAGGTGGAGGACCTGTTTGCCCACCCCTGGTGGAGCGACTCCACCACCCGGGACAACAAGAAGACCGTACAGTACGTCCACATCCGGGGACTCAACCACGCTTACACCACCGACGAGGCAGACTCGGGCGAGGAGGACCGCTGATCCCTCCCTCGCTCCACCCGCGGGGTCGGCAACCCCGCCGGGACGCTCGCACACGGGTGGGAAAGGCGCCACGGCCTCTCCCATCGTCGTCTTTCGGGGGTTGGGTGAAGGGGACACCCAAGACAGTTTCGATCGTTATCTAATTAACCCGTTTTATGTTTAACGGGGGTGATTGTTCAGGTAGTTTCTTGAAAATTTTTAGGGCGAATGTTTCGTTTCATGAAAAACCGCTTTCAAAGACCGAGGTGTAGAAAGAGAGGGAACTTACGGGTGGATACTGATCCTAGTGCCGCCGGCGGCAATGCTCCCACGGGCGACGGGGAAGGACCATTTTTGGACGGTGCTCCTTTTTGCACAAACTTAGTGTTTGCCATAAAAAACGCTGTAGAATTGCTTTCCACCGCAGGCAATGTGCATCCAAGGTTCCACCGATTCCATAGCTTTTTTCGTACGGGCCAGGCCGATAGCGTATCGAGCACCACCAAGCGGACGGAAGTTCTGGAAGCCTGTCGACCGACTTTGGTCTAGAAACGTCGGAGATAACTTTAGTCACAAGAAGCACGAGACAGCTCGTGCTTCTGCTTGCGCAGACCTATGGTGCGCTTGTCGCGTTTGTAGAAAATCTAAAGTTGCCACGATGCCTGCTGTTGGCAACGACATAATAAAACTGGCTGGCGAGATCGGTCTATTACTTGATGGCGATGACGCGGTCGAGCGATTGCTGTAGAACTTGGCGGAGAGCATGAGTTAGCGATTGTTTTTGACGGTCTCCAAAGCAGTTGTCGAAAGCACTGGCTCATGCCTCCGCATGCAGCAGAATTCACCCCAGCCGCCTTTTTGTGTCGTCTTTGCGTTTCGACATGTCGCCACGCTGCTTTCGGTCTATATTTTAGTGTCGAGCGGCGTTGCCACAGATACTTACCGGGCCTGTTTAGTTCTTTTCCGATGCCGCGGAGCCCATTTTGGACGCACAGCCGTAGCAGCAATGCTGGGAGGATACCGCCATCAAACGTCTATTGCAAACTCCAAGTTCGAAATTTTCTTCGGTGTCCCCTTAACCCTCGGGTGTTAGGCCATTGGCCCGGGCTCAGAAGTCGCTGGATATCGCCGGAGTACCAAAGCTCCGGAACTTCTCACGTCCTTGTCTCCTGGGGCTGAACGCCAACTTGCGACGGAACGCAGCTGTACTCCGGTGACATCCAGTGACTCTTTCCCACAGTTGGCACATGGCGAGAAGTGACTCCTGCGGTTGCAGAGTCCTTGCATGCCGGTTTTTTCTCGTTATTGTTGCCGATTTTGTTTACACTATTGTTGTAGAAGGAGTACGTGTGGTGCTGTAGGGAGGGAGGATTTAATTTGGAGGCCTCGGTGCTCCTCCCGGGGTGCTGCGAGAATTCGATAGTTTCGCGGCGTAATGAGTTTTTTTTTTTCTTCTTTATTTTAGTGATTTTTTATTTTGTATATATATGCATTTTGTCTCGTATCTCATCTCTCTCGTCCCTAGCATTTAAACGAAATCATCATTCTTCACCTCAATTTGTTTTTATACTACGTGCATCGTTAACCTTTGTTTCTAACTGGTTTCCTCCCCCTCACATTTTTCGTTAAGAAGAAAGAGTGTGGTAAGTTGCGACAACTCTGGAACACGCACATGACTGGCGTGACGCCGTCTTCTCTTGATTTTTGGAGGCGTTTGTTAGAACAGTATTACGAGTGGCTTTCACCCTTCGATCACGTGCTGCTTCCGAACGGTGATTAACGACCTCGCCGAGATCGTTCGGGCCACGATACGTTTTCTCCCAATCGGATCATGCTTTCATCGTTTCTTGGTAGGCCGTGCAATGGGCTACACGGTCCGCCAATCCCAAGAACACAATCATTTCGATACACCGTCGCCTCTGCGGCGACGAGGCACCGTTTAGCGTCGCACCATTCACCCACGTTCTAGTCACCACCCGAGAGTGAAGGAGTGACATTGCAAATGTCAATCTGTACTTGCTCGAGAGGCGTCACGCGGTGTCGACGGCTCTGCAGTCCGTGCCACATTGCCTTCTCGAATCTCGTCATTTTTTCTCGTCATTCAACTCTTCGTTCTGGTTTTTAGTCCGCTATGTTTACCGGGACGATCGCAGGTCCTTCGCGGCACGGACTGCTAAGTCTTAGTCGTTTGTCGGGCAAACGACTTAGACGAAGGCTTCGACTGGGAATGTTCGTTTTGGCACCAATAATAACCCACCATTAAGGGGGCCCATTATTAGCACCAATAATAATCGCTTTTGAAATCTCGTGGCCCTTTCTAACGTCAACACACGTCACCCTGCCGTTTAGAAATGTGCCCCCGTCTCGTCACTCGACCACAGTGGTCCCTGTCAGTACGCTAGTCAGCGATTATGTCCCGGAGAAGACGCGAATGGCTGAGACAGCTCCTCCCCATCCACGTTGCAATAGGAGGCAAGGACCAATCGTAATTTGCGTTTCCTTCGGCACGACTCGCCGTGTGTCGGAAACGTCAGGGGGACGCCCTTTTCGAGCCGCAGATGTCTCAGCAATACCCCGGAGTTGTTAGGGGCAAACTAGTTTCTGTCTTGCAAGCGTGCTTCGTTTGTTCGTTTCACGAGGTTTACCGTCGACATTCCGTTCGAATGGATCGTGTTGTTTTGCCATTTACGACTTGTTTTTACGGTGTGGAGTTTACTATTATGTACAGTGTTTGCTTCGTTTACGAGGTTTACGGTTGTCATTCCGTTTCAACGAATTGTATTGTTTTGACATTTATGTCGTGTTTCTGCCATGTTTACTGGTAGAAGGTCGGTCTGTGTTATATCACATACTTATGTAAGGAGGTACTAATTCTTTTTTGTGATAGATTTTTTCCTTGGATACCGCGTCCCTTTGCATTTTTTATTTGGTGGTGGTCGCAAACCGAACGGGGTGTTATCTTCTTGTTACCGTTATTGATGCAATACTGTGAATAGACCAATGCCTTGACGGCGAAACTTTGAAAGTATATAGCTAACATATTTTCCCATAGTTGACTAGCACAATGTTGCACTCTGACACGGATTGCCACCCACAAGCTATAATTTGCAGCAATAACACCCGCAGGTCTGAGGCCGATCTGTTCCAACATTGTGCCAACATTTTTTTCGTGCGCTCCTGTTATCATCTTGAGCTAAAAGAAGAAAAATGGCAGCTTCATTGTTGTTTCGAAAGCCAATGTCGGCCCTTCACGTAGTAGTAAACTTACTTTTACCCAGAAGTGGCACATGGGTTAAATTCCGAATCTGCCCGCATTAATACGACCGCCTCTGTTCTGTTCTAGAGCAGTTGTAAAGCCAAAATTCCGTAAGCAAATTTTTGCACAAAAAACATTCCACCCTTGAACATGTTAGAGGACATGTTTAACATGAAGATGGAGCAGAAATATAAAATGTCATTTGGTACCAACAATGATAAGTCCCTTATTTAAAACCCAAAAACTGTGGAAAATGGGAACAAAATCGCCACAATTCCAATAATACTCCAGCGGTTCTAAAGCTTTTCAATCTGAAAGGAACACCCTTCTGCCTTGAATGGCATTGTTGCAGGAAAGCAGTACAGGAGATTACAAGAAACCTTGTAAACACTAAGGGACTGTTTGGCTCACACAAGTTAAGTATCAATGAGTGACTCCGATCTGCTAAAATAGTGCTTAACTTAAAGAGCGCCTTACTTAGGCAGTTGGGACGAGAAATTGGAGTGCTCTGCAAACCCATGAGGGGGTGCTTTGGGAACCCGACACGGTTCCTAGGAGGTCAGCTTGAAAACTTATGCTCTAGAATCTGACACTTTAAGACCCCGAGTCTGTAAGTATTGTTACGGAAGGGAACATTGGCACGATGTTGTCACAGTCTTGGCACAATGTTGGCCGACACGCTGACCTCCGCTTGAACGAGTGGACGCGTCTCCTATGCACGCTGGCAAACAAGCGCATCCTCTCGTAGCAATTAGATGCCTACTTTTGGCAATCCCGCCATTCCCGGTCGGGCGTCCTTTGTGTTTTTACGAAAGGCAGGCTACATCTAACCTAATTGCGTGCGAGCTACTTTTGTTCAGAACCGTCGTCCAGTGTGCTGTGATACCATTTTGAGAAAAAAGAAAAAGACTGTGTCCTGCCGCCGCCGGCTTCTTTCTCGCTTTACGGAGACTACAGAGCGATCAAAAGTGACGCGAACAAACCTCTGCACCGTCTTGAAACGGCTCGGGCTACGGCCGTTCGAGGGCGGCCGGTGGCCGGTCTCCCGGCTTACTTAGCAAGCACGTTCAGCCATCGCACGTTCCTTCAAGCAATGTCAGGCGCACCTTTGTACTGACCATTTTTCGGAGACTACAAAGTGGGCCGACGTCGTTCGAGCCGGCCAAGTGCGGCGTCAAAGTGTCCGCCAAAGTTTTGGGGCTAGTCTCAAAGATTTTGAATTAGCGTTTGTTTTCTTTTGCGGACGCCGAACGTTTTTGCAAGCCGAAACAGAGGTGCTGTTAAAGCGGCGCTTTGTTTCACCGAGCAAACAAAGTGCGTCGCCGGTCATCCCATACAAAGTAAGAAACACGCGTTATTCGTCATTCTCCGCAGACTGATGCTTCGCAGATTGACGCCACCAAAGTCAGTTATATATATATATAATATTATATACATCCGTACTTGTAATGTTGCACCTTTCTTCGAAGCTATACATGCTAGCACTCCGACAAAGGATAAAACACTGTTTAGATTGTACCGTTGTGATGTGAGTGCAGAGATTTATTGCCGGTTTGAAGGGCGTTCTTGTTTCGTGACCCTTCCATACGTCTCTCTGTCTCGTGCATGGTAATATGCGATAGACTGCGAGAGCGCGTTATGCAAGATGTGAGAAATCCCTTTTTCAACATTGATTTTTTGGACACATTGTTATTGTAATGCACTTTGGCATGTGTTAGTTTGGTCCTGTTGAGAGGGGCACAGAGATGTTCCGCCGCGAACGTGACATACGCGCGCTCGGCGGAACAGTGTTACGATTGCTCGAGACGTTGGTGTGCCGAGAGGCTTTTATTCTCTGCCCACGTCTTGGTGTGCATTCATGTAAAAATAAAAATAAAATAAACAGGCTTTCGCAAGTCATTAAAGAAGCGGAAGTTGTCTGTACGTTGACAATGCTGCGTCTTTCTTTGTGAACTTTTTGTCGAGTCTCGCCATGACGCCAAATGTCGCGGGTGCCTCGAAAGCAGCGTTTCCCGCTGTTACAGTCAAAAGAGTTTGACACTTGGTTGATTGGTGGCGGTGGATGTGCGCTGCACTTTGAATAGTTAATTTCATTTAACGGGTAATTAAACTGGTGCCACATGCTTCCAAACGGCACGCTTCGAAACGCGTGGCACATCGAGATA
Organism: Ixodes ricinus; assembly: GCA_037355805.1. Taxonomy (NCBI): domain Eukaryota; kingdom Metazoa; phylum Arthropoda; class Arachnida; order Ixodida; family Ixodidae; genus Ixodes; species Ixodes ricinus. The sequence continues at coordinate 54,900 of JAZHYW010046252.1, read as the reverse complement.
GATTTTATTTTTAAGGGTTAAACATAGAATGATTTAACGTTTTGTTTGAGACTTATCATTGCGAAGACTGTGGCCTCTCTGTCAGTGATTGTCAATGGGTCACACTCTTCTGCGTGTGGTGCATAGCTGTGATGCAGATAAAAATTTTGGTCCACGTTTACAGGAACACTTGCACAATGCCTAACTCGGCACAACTGTATACATTGAAGGAACTGTAACATTCGCGGAAATATAGAAATGAATGTACTATATCATTGACGCCGCCCTCTACGCCAGTGGAGACGTAAGATCGTCGAACATGGTTCCGGCCGTGGCGTAATCTGGAACCGTCTGACACGCTTTCTCCACTTTGCGGTGCCCCGCCCGCAGGTCCGACAGCCCTCCCAAACGGCAGTGATGGTGAGTGCATTTGACAACTCAGTGCCATCGCATTGTCGAGCCCCGTTGGTGTCTTCGCGACGTAGGCTTTTGCTCATTCCCTCTCCGGCCTCTTCAATAGCGACGACTCGTTGAAGCTTTGCTTCCGGCGACTCTGGCACCGGTTCTGCGACGGCGTGCGTGAGTGATCTCATAGGTGAAGACACATTTTTTGCTCGGAATGAGCGCCGCAACTCGACTTTGGCTTCGGAGAAAAGTTCTGGTTTGTGAGTAGCGGCCGGCTTGAGTCTTTGTGAGGTGGCGACGCCGCCGCAGTCAAAGTCACGTTCTGTCCGTCACGCGGTCGACTTCCTTCTCTTTCGGTACTACGGACTCGTGTTTTTGGGATGTTGACGTCGGCTCGAGATAACTGTTCGGTGTGTGCCACGCCGACTTTGGGGATCCGGAGCACGCATTTATAGGGTGTCCGGAAGGGCTCAATGCCAGGAGGCAATGTCGGCGGTGAGCTCGGTACGTTTGTTCTGCACAAGCTCGAATGTGGACCTGGCCGAACAACAAGATTCGGCGTCGCCGTCGAGAAGTTACGTGGGGTCGAGACGGTATGGTACAATGTCGGCGTCGAAGTTATGTTTTTGCAGTGCCTGTCGTTCTGCTCTAAAAGTTCTTTCGTTTCTGTCGCTTCGAGATCCCGGCTTTCCCACAACGTGGACGCAGACTCGGGACGGGTGCTGGGCATTCGCAGCGCCGGGTGGTCGGGATTGCCGTTTCACGACGAGGAGTCGCTGCCACACCCGGTGAAACGGCAGTTGGGTCGAAAGTTTGGGTGGTTCCTTTCCTTCGTGCCGCTTCGGCATCGCGACTTTCCCGCGTCTTCGGCGTCTGTGTCGCTCCGAGTCGAATCTGCGGCGTCAGCGTCGTGGACGCCGGTACCCAATCGGAGCGTCTGCGAGGCGTCAACATGGCACTTGGGTCGGCCGCACGCTGCGTCGGCGTTTGGCTTGTCGTGTGTCGTGAAGTCGAAACTGTGCTGCTCGTGGTGTCCTTTTTTTTTAACGGCTCTACGGACGTACCGTCCTCAAAAACTTCGACTTGGAGGGTGTGATCTGGGGGGTGGAGGATGCCAGCCTGCTGTCATTGGTCATGGCGGAGCTCCATCCGTCCGCTCGGCTCGAGGGTAGTGGTTCCGTCTGCTGAACCTGCGAGTCGCTCGATGACGACGAAGAGGGTGATGGTTCGTGGAGGTCTTTGAGCTCGTCGTCGAGCATCCGACGTCTGGTGGCCAGGCTCCTCCTTCTCGGCGGAAAGGGCTCACCGCCATCTTCGTCGAACACGGACGTGATGGAGAAGTGGTCAGTCGGTCTGAACAAGATCTGCTCTTTGATTTCTTCCATCAGGGCGGCCTGGTGTCGCTTCTGCAGCTCCTCGATCCAGGTGCCTTTGGTGGACTGCTCTGCTCCGGAGGGACTTGGCTTGGCTGGCAGATGAAATTGGGGTAGCCGTTGTAAGTACTATGCAAGTCGGTGCAAGCCACCGCGTGGTGAACTAAAGATGTATTGTTTGCAGCCCCAAATACATAGAGAAGTTTTTGCTGTTCCAGCTGGATTATGGAACTGGAAATGAGGCAGTCCAGCTGAACCCAGCTGGAATCCAGCTGGACTGCCTCATTTCCAGTTCCATAATCCAGCTGGAAGTGGACTGATTTTCGCCTGGGATAGAGAAGTTTTTGCTGTTCCAATTCAGCTGGCATGCTGGCTAGGTGACATAACAGGTTCGCTTTCTAATTTTTATATTGGCAAGCATGAATGGAGACAGATTTCTAGGTTATTGGCATAGGATGACGAAAATGAAATTGGACAGGCTGAATTTAAAGCTCCGGCCTTTTGTCAAACTTGCTTAGTATTGAGATTTCGAGATGTCGCTCCTATTCCTTGTGCAATGCTCCTATGGCAATTCTTCTAACTGGTGCATAGTTACCAGTAATGCGGTCCAGAGTGCAATAGTTTGCAGGCAGCTATAACTTGATGTGTGTGCAGCTCGCACCTTTAAAAGGTAATTTAACAAGTCTGACTTTAATGTTGACTATCTTTAGGATGGTAACTGTTGCAGCTTTAGTAGCATGGCATAAAATTGGCAGCTTTAAAGGCACTAATATAAGCTGCACTTGACCTTTGTGCATGGCTTGGCACTTTAGTCGCTTTCAAAAGGAAGATCATCGTCAAAGGGGGAAGAGGAGGACTCACTTGGAACTTGTCGCTGCTCACGGTTTGTTCTGGATGCCTGTTAAAATGGGAGATATATAAGTTTTTTTATCCTAACACGTGCCTGTTCTTTTCCTCTAATTCTGAAAATTGGCGATATAAGCTTTTCTGTCCTTACACGAGGTTATTCTTTTCCCTAAGTCTGAAATTTGGCGGCAAGAACCTGCGGCTGTGTTATGAGCGCTGTGTGTGGTTAGTGCAACATCTCTCATGTTGCCTCTTTGAAATTGTGCTTTTCTCCTGAGCACGCAACTGCAGTATTCATATTTTTAGAAAAGTTGGTTATGGCGGCTAGCCCCGTTGAGTGCTCTTCTTACTGAGCGCCGGTGCACTGCAAAGAAGCAACACCCACGCAAGCGAGCTTTGCGGCTGTTGCTTGTCCGCAGCGCAGCAAGGTATGGTAAGAAACACGCTCTACGGGCCTAACCCGCCACGGAAAATATGAACATATCGCAGCTCATCTCTAAGCGAATATCGAATAGCATATTATTCGAAACTACTGTTTGAAAATTTGAACATTTGCTCAATCTTATAAAACAGCTTGTGCATGGTCCCGTACGAAAATTTCAGCTGCAGGGATTATTTTCGTTGCGCAGACACTTTTGACCATGTCTGGGGCTTTGAGAGTTTTGGGTTGCAGATCTCGGTAAATGGAAAAAAGAAAAGCTAAACTATAATCAAACACACTTTCCTCTGAAACTTGAGTCTCCAATCCGTAGCTTCGTGGCACGCTGACCCGGCTGGTTACGGAGATGGGGCTGCTGATCATGGAATCTATGCGGTTCAAGGAAAGGCAACGCGTTGGTTATCCGTAGTCCTCGCTTGAAACGGGAAACTGTAGGCCACCCCTAATATTATAAACTATGGACCGTTCTAACACGCCCACCAAAGGCTCTCGAGAGGTTAGTGCAGACGATACGTACCCACTTGCTGTACTCCTCGAGGCTTGTCCACACATTTGCCTTCTGTTGTGTCGAGTGTGTTGCCTCACTGTGTCTCATTAGTCTCGTCTGCCACACTGGTGTCTTCTATCGGGTATATAACTATACTGAAGGTTTTCGCAGTATTGGCGAGACCATAATCTGTGCACTACCGACGAGAAACAGTCGCCACAACATGTCAGAATTATTTCGAGCACGCGGCGAAAGAACGACGCTCAGAAAATAAATATGTGTGCAGGTTGGAACTCTTTCCAGGGTTGCCTGACATATTACTAGAGAACGTATCGCACTCGACCTTTCGAAATGGGGCGGGTCGTCTCCGTAAGAATGTCGGCCTGCTGCCAGCTCCAAGGCGACGAACGCGATTCGTCGCTCTTACGTTGCGCACATTGCAGCTATAATTCCACAAGTCGTCGGAGCGCGTCTCGTTTGCGGCGATCATTGCCGCCGCACGAAATGTCTGTCAAAAGCTGTACGCTTGCGTTTGCGGAGATGCCTTTCTTCGGAGGTATTTTATGGTGGCCGTCAGTTACGAGCCCTCTTGTCGTATCTGGCATTCTTGCTCTGGAACCGTCATATGCAGAAAGCAAGTCTGCATTTTGCGTAGGGGTTGTGGTGACGTCAGAATGACGCCGTTTTGATTGGCACTGATTGAAAGATGGGGGGTAGACCTCAAAGCAAGCTGGATTGAGGTCTACCCACGCATTCTGACGTCGCCACAACCACTGCAAAAGAAGCAGACGAACTAGTGCTCCGCAATGCTCAATGGAGTGCTTGCGTTATAGAGGTATCCAAACTCGGAGGCGTAGTTCAAACTTTTACCGTGTCGTTCGAGTCTCACCGAGGGTGGAGGAAGAACACGACGCGCCGTTACTGCCGCCTCCACCTCGCCTCGTCCGTCTGCCTTGGAAGAAGGAGGTTGACACGCATCGTTCGGGCTGTCCGGTCAGTACCTGGGTAAGACGGGCTCACGGTAAGGCCGGGTGCTCGAGGCGCCGGAGTTGCTTTTTATCCTAGCTCTCTATACTTGTGCAGCATACTTTTCCGCGTTTCAGACTACGAACGTGACGCCAGACTTTCTTTCGATTGATGCTTCCTCTTTGGCCTCGAGGTCAAACTGGCCTATGGATCTCTAATTGAGGTGGTGGGGGTGGGGGTGTTGGAACTCCGGCTGAGGGGATCCCAAAATCCATCGAAAAATATTATTGTGCCGCGTTGCACGACAAATTTTTTTTTTTTGCCATACTGTTCTGAATTTATTTTTGACCGTTTGTTTACGAGGGAGCGTTTCGGTTGTAATAGTTTGAAGAGGTTCCTCGCTGTTCAAACTGTTCCTAAAACTTCCGCTTTGCCCCTCCCATCTCTCTTTTCTGCATTCAATGATGTTTTGAAAGCGATTAATTAAAATAGCGCTCTCGATTGATTCAAGTACTGGTTGGGGCAAAGGCACTGTTGAGAAGGCTAATGAACGAGTCTCTGGTCATCTAGGGCAACTCCTATGCACCTTTCCGGTGCTTATCATTTGGAACAAAAATGCAGAGTCATTCTAGGCTGCAGACGCATGCACGACGTCTCATGTTCGAGAGAAAAGAGATGGTGCACATGCTCGGAGCAGGCTCCACAGTCCAGTACCCAGACAAAGATGGCAGCACGCAGGAGATGTTTACTGAGTGGTCTATGGTAGCTCCGTTTGATTAAGCTGCGCACCTCCTGCACTGGTGCAGAAAATTTTAGGGCAGTGCACTTCCGGTATGTGTATTGAGATACGTCCGGAAGTCCAGAAAAGTGTATGGCACAGCCGTATGCCTTTTCTGTACCAATGTAGGAGGTGCAGGGTAAATTGAATGAAGGTAGTATAGGTAGGTGAGTGATATGGGACGGATGAAGCGAAAACTCTAGCAACAGTTTGGAGAGCCTCTTAGAGACTTGAAACAGTGACCGTTTTCTCGATTAGCCTTCAAATTTGCAGTTGTAATGTCTACAGTATTGAGAACTTAGGGTGGGGGTGTGGTGGTGACCACGTGACTTACCTGTGCAGCAGAAGGCAGCGGAAGCTCATTGTATTCAAGCACTGGGAGTTGCGGTTGTCCCTCGCTGGCTGCGCTGGCTCCATACGCGTTTCTGAAACTCCGGTGATTCGCTTGTGAACTGGAGACCACATGCATTCAATGAACTAAACATTTGCGACCGTGACTGAACGTATTGCAACAAATGACAAACCAAACAAAGCAGCAGATGAAATTTTTCTCCTCACGGGTCTCTACATTTAGTTGTGGAGTTGACGTGCAACATAAACCAATTTACGTTGCACAACTCAAGATCCTAATCATGGCCTTGAGCTATTTTACATACTTAATTAGGCAACCCCGGTGTTGACTAATGTTGGTTACATATTCGGGTACAAAGACCTATAACTAAAAGCCATGTTTACTCTATTGACCTACGAGAGACTATATTTGCTTGGCTTAGAAACCATACGTGAATGCTGTTACAGTTCTTATCAAAAATATGCGGACAAATAAAGCATACTTGATCGAATTAAACAAATTCTATGAAGCCGCCAAAAGACAAAATCTTTGGCGGAGCCTGTTACAGCTCTAGATATTGACAGATGACCAAGGGTGCAAATATGTATGCACTGTCCTAAAAGGATGCTTTTTAAAAACAATGTTCTGTATAGTTTTGTCTCGTTTTTCTTAAGCTTCACTATGATACAGATGAATAAGCTGAATCATGCATATTATAACCAGGCTTTTAGCACTACATAGCAAGCAGTTATGTATATACAGGGTGTCTCGAATAGCGACAAGACTCTTTAAATCGACCATAAAATCAGTTTCTTAACCTATCGCACTACGATTTTATGCAGCATTGCCCACAGGTGGTGCATTTTTTCAAATAAAACTTGGAAAGAGCGAATTTACCCTAGGAAAATGTGAAAGAAAATAAAAAGGCTTAACTCCTATGGAAACTTAGCGCGAAGCCGCCGGTCTTCAATAGGGCGCCGTTTCGCACGGGAGGCAAGAGATGGCGCAAGTGGTCGCGGCGTCAACTGCCAACGAACGAGCAGAGCGGCCGTACGAACGAGCAAACGCCACCGGAGAGCCGGCGTCAAATAGCAGACGATATTTTCGACTCAAAAGGTAGTTTTTGTTCTGCGACTGTCGCTGCCTGCAGAACGTGCGCCGCTTTTGAGTTATAAAGATCGTCTGCTAATGACGCCGGCACTTAGCGCCGTACGCTCGTTCGTTGGTGGCAAATTCGCTCTTTGCAAATTTTAAAGAGAAAACGCTGCGCATAATTCAGGGTCAGTCTTCACAGCTAAAAACGGTCACAGTATACTTTGATGGTCTGGATCAGAGATGCTGATTTAAACAAACCTGATAGGAAACCGTGGCGTCTCAGTGAGCTTCATCGCGATACTTTGGGGTGAAAAGTCCGGCGGTTGTTGCTGTTCATGCTGGGTCATTACAGACTGTGGACTCTCGTTGAAAGACACTTCCAGCCAATCTGGACTGGTCATTTGGAAAGTGGAAATTTAATTACTATCTCTTATCTAAAAAAAGCTTGGCACATTTCCTGTGGAACTCACTTGTACGGACTAGGCACTGCGCTTCTGAAGCTGTCAAAGTTGAATGGCTGGTCATGGGTCGGAAATGGAATTTCATCTTCACTGCAGGAAAAGGACATGAAATATGATTTCCTTAAACATGCACAAGATAAGTTATAAGGGGCGAAGTTATACTCAGTGACAAAGTCCTCGAGATCGATTCAGTGAAGATCTGTTTAGGTATCCTGCTGGTAAACCTGTGGGTGTTTCAGGTTCTGAAAGTACCATAAATAAGTATATCGCTCCGATTGTTTTGTTTTTGGGTTGTTTATCAATTCGTATACCTTCGGTGGAACATATGCGCTCGGAGAGAAAGTCCATTCTGAGTAAGTCAGTACCTACCACTCAAAGTTCGGCCACTTTGGTGGCATCTCCTGTAGTCCTTTTTTCAGTCGTTGCTTCTTAAAAAATTCCTGGGAAAAGATGTTATTCTCTTTTAAAGAAGGGATTGCGAAAACTTAAAAAGCAGAGCAAATAGGCCACCTGTTGCATCTTCCTTTTAGCGGTGCCTTTGATCTGATAACGACGTCCGCGATACCAATTCATTTGGAACACGTCTTCTCAACCGTCGTCTGCTACGCGAGGTTCGCACCGCAGCACTACTGTATTCGCAGTTCGCCAGGGTGTGTCAGTGCGCGATGCGGAGAACGTTAACGAAAGCGACAGACCCCGTTACAGCTTATAGACATTTAGTGCAAAACAAATCGAGTTTCACCGAATTTAAATGATCGACATGTTTTACGATACAATAAAACAATAAATTGACATGGAGAACTATTTTCTAACACGTAAGGTTGTTCACGCGTCTGACTATCAAAAATGAAACCGGAACTAACCGTCGCGCATTAATATGCCGTTCGAGGTTGCTGGAACGCGGTAGGTTTTATGATACCAGAGTACCTCTAAAATTTGACATTACAAATGAAACTGGTACTTTATATTTTTATTTATAATATATATTTCAAAAATGGTTATAACGTTTATTGCATCGTTGCACTCGAGTATTTTTATTTTATTTTTTGGTCGATTTACTCGGAAGTATTTCGGTTTACGTTTCGCCGCGGAAGAAGAACAGCGGCGGCGCGGCGATGCCGCGCCAGCTGCGCGTTTGCTCAGTTTGCTTACGTCGTTCGTTTGGTCAGTTTTATTTTTGTGCGTGTGCGTGAGGAGAGTGGGAACTGGGAAGTGAGCGTTCAGGCATCTCCAGCATCTCTCTGCTGGTCTGTCAGCTTGGGGCGAGCGATTTGTGTTTTTTTATTCCTCGTTCCAAGGCCTGCCGTACGGCACAGTCCGTGTCTCAATCCTCCGAGCGGAAGGGCTTGTCGCGGGGTGGTCGGGGGCCGCGGCGGATGGTGTCTGTCTGGTGCTCGCTCTCTCGCGCGACGACGATGCCTCCTCGACATTGCGACTGACCCAAGGCGCATCGGGCTCCTCGCACAGTCGGCCCCCTTGTCGAAATGACCAACTCGTTGTCCAAGCTGATCGAAAAGTTCTCGGACAGCCATGGCGTGCCCAGGGAACGCATCACCCGTGCCCTCGCGGCGGGCATCTTCGCCGCGTACGTCATCCGCGTCGGCTACCCGATCCTGTCGAACGTTGCCGGCTCGCTCAAGAAGAAAGCCCGGGCGGCCCAGGACCGCATCTCGACGACGAGCCCGGAGAGAACGCGCATCAAAACGGTGACTAGTGTCACCGACCTCGCGCTGGCCGCGGTCAGTTCGCCGCCCGTCAAGACGGACTCGAACGGCGCCGGTACGCTAGCCTCGCTTCGAGCCTTCCCCGCCTTCAACAAGACGTTCGTGCTGCAGCTGTTCAAGCTCCTCCGGATCATGATCCCTGGGGTACGGACGATAGAGACGGGCCTACTGTTGCTGCACACGCTGTCGCTGGTCTCACGGACGTTCCTCTCGATCTACGTGGCCCGGCTCGAAGGGCAAGTGGTCAAGTTCATCGTCCGCAAGGACATGACACGCTTCGCCCTGCAGCTCTCCAAGTGGCTACTGGTGGCCATCCCGGCCACGTTTGTCAACAGCCTGATCCGTTTCCTCGAGAGCCAGCTGTCGCTGGCATTCCGAACGCGGTTGGTTCGCTACGCGTACGGGCTGTACTTCAAGAACCAGACGTACTATCGCGTGAGCAACTTGGACGGGCGGCGAGAATGCCGACCACTGCCTCACCGAGGACATCACCACCTTCAGCCAGTCCGTGGCGCACCTCTACTCGCACATCACCAAGCCGATGCTGGACGTAGTGGTAATCACATTCACCCTGTTTAGGATGGCGCACGAGATGGGCGCGTACGGTGTGCCGGCCCCTGCCATCGCCTTCTGCGCCGTCTGCGTGACAGCACTGATCCTGCGCAAGATGACGCCGCGCTTTGGCAAGATGGTCGCCGAGGAGGCGCGTCGCAAGGGGTACCTGCGCTTCGTGCACTCCCGGCTCATCGCCAACGCCGAGGAGATCGCGTTCTACGGCGGCCACAAGGTGAGTTGTTTTGGCCTTCCCGAGTATACCTCCTTGTACTGCCTGGGCTGCGCGTTTCCGGGGTAGATTTGATCGACACCGAAGGTCCAGTTCCCACGCGGCCTTCGGCCCTTCTTTTGCTGTTTGTAAGTACAAGATGTACCCCCAGAAAATAAAGGAAAACACAGTTTTGTTTTTTTTTCATCACAAAAAGTAAACTACGCATCGCCGAACGCTCTTTAGCGCCCAACTGTAGCGCTAGAGATCCGAGCCAGATGCCAAAGTTTAAGCACAAACCGTTATCTTATTTAAACGTTATAAGTGGCAACATTCTCAAATTTTCAATGGGAACGTGGCAGCCGACAGAGCTCTCGAATGAATACATGGATGAGACATGGTACAACGCTACTTCCGGTTCTAAAATATCGCCGTAACCTCCCGAAATCCATATTTGGAGGCATCCGTCGCTGTCATGGAGGTAGGAAGCTTCTGGAGGGGCATGATGCCAGCACAGGTGAAGCCAGGGGAGATTTCTGGTCCAGAGGGACACGCCCCCAACGATGACCAAAAACGAACGAAACCAACAGACTTTATTGGACGGAATGGACATCTTTGGGCACCCTTAGGGGCGTCCCCACTGACCTCAACCTCTACTTCCGGCGTCACTTAGAATTTTCTCATTTGGCTGACTTGAGCTGGTATGTTGCCTCCTTTTCTTTCTACCTCCATGGTCACTGTTAGGCTACGTTTTGTGTGCTTTGGGGTTGTGTTCGCGCTCTTGTTTGTCCGCTTGCTCGAGGTTTAAATTGGTCAGTTGCACCGCAATCTATTGTTCCAGCCGTAAAAATTGGCAACAAATTGGAGCTATGGCCAGCAGTATTGGTGTGTTTAGAATTCCGGCAATAGTAAGGAACCAGGACAAGGTGAAGCTCGAACAATCGGTTCGCTGGCGTGACGAATGGCTTCGACAGATACGTCGGCACAATCTCGACAGGAAAGCTTTGTACCAACTAAGGGTTTGTGGACTGCACTTCGTGTAAGTTGAGGAACCTCTGCGATTGACTAGGACAAACAAAGCAGACGACATTACTTGTGCGGCAGCTTCAGTCTTTACCTGTGTAGCCAGTCAGGAAGTTGGAGGACTGGTTACAGTGTTGACAAGTTTTGCACAATATCCCCCAATGATTTCATGTTTAGGTGGCAGCACTAATTTTCCTGTCAGTCACTGCAAATGATTAGCAGCAACGAAATTTTTGCCATTCAGTGGCACTCCATGCCCGCTTTCAAGTGCCGTCTGAGGATGTTAAACAAAAGTCACGCTTATTCTGACTTGTGTTCCATCGGCTGCTTGCCACCAATGTGTTTTATCATCAAACGTGAGCAAGGCAAATGCCAGGAAAGCGAGCAGCTCGATGGCTCTCTACGGCACTACCACTGCCGCAATAATACGCCGAATACCTCCAACACGGTGCCAAGGCATTGATGGCAGACAGCGACATTGGTTTTGATTTCAAGGCTATCCAGAAGTGACGTTGGGTCCAAGAAGCCTACAGCCAGTGGTGTACCAACTTGTTTTTGAGTGGGGGGGGGCAAATCATACCCCCCCCCCCGCACACACACACAGGGCCGGGGGGCAGTGCCCTTGGTATCTCTTGGGCGCTGCCGACCAGTGTTTGCCCTGCCCAGTGGCGGTTGTTTCAGGGAGGAGGGGCAAACACATGCCTTGCCCCCCCCTCCCTGAGAACTGGGAGGGCAAGCGCCCCCTTGCCCCCCGGTTGGTACGCCCATGCCTATAGCGTGCGTCAGTTACCAAAAATGGCAAAGAATATGGCCCCATTTTCCCATTGAAATTTTCAACAAATCACATATAACTTTTGAACAAGGTAACAGGTAATGCTAGAATTTTGCAATCTGGTTTGGACCTTTAGCACTACATTTGGGCAGAGAGGGAGCGTTTGGTGACGCATAGTTTATTTTTGCAATAAAAAAAACAACACTTTACTTCTTCTTGCGAGGGACGCATATATAACAGGGTCGTCTTTAAAGAAACGAACAGCCCAAGGCTGTCCGTCTCGTTCGAAAATGTTTGTTGTCCTTCGTCCCGATTTTGTTTTATTCTTTCTGCGGTCAGTCAATTTTACCAACACACTCTTCAGTTAATGTGAGCCCAAGGCTGTTCGCAAATAAAATGGAAATCTGTGCGAGACACACTGAATTTTCCATTCCAGTTTTTCAGGAAAACCTGTTATACAGGTTGCAGCAGCATACTTTAATTTGGGACAGTAGCATCGGTTTGTGAGTGGAATAAGATATAATAATGCTAATTTTCGCACGTGGCTTGCACTGGATGTTCATATTAACAACCGACAGCGCTAGTAGAACTGCTTGCTTCGAAGCACCACTTCTGTGCTGTAAAATCGGGCAGTTCATCTACTTGCGACAGATAGACTACCAGCACGGAAGATGAGATGATGTCAATGCATTCTTTTCTGACTGGGTACCTCCTTTCCAGTTGGCAGCTAATGCTTGCTGGTTCATATGCTCACCAACATTTTGTTTGTGGCCAAAGTGCTGAAAGGTGCCCTCTTACAGTTGCATTCCGGCAACATATCTTTGATAGGCGCACGCTCGGAGCAACAGTGTTGAGTTTGCAAGAACATATGCAGAAGCTTTACTACGTCAAAATACAAAAAAAAAAAAGCAAGCAAGGTTGTAGGAGTAAGTTTAGGGTTCTTTGTCCTTGTCTTTACGGCACTTGTACATAGTTAACTAGCTCACTTGCACATTCTGTTACAACGCAAAGAAATTGCGACCTCGGCAATGTGCATGTCGCCAAGCCCTAACTGCATTTTGGATTGGTGCACATGGCAACAACGCCGTTTCCTTTGTGTACACTATTCTACAACTTGCTAGACAAAAAAGGACGTTGGCACACCGCTTGCACATTGGTAGGATAAATCATAGACAAAGGCAGCATAATTGAAGACCCCATAGAAATATCCTGTAGATCTTATTAGTTCTGCAAAACTACTCTCCTCATTATCATTTATTTTCTCTCTCTCTCTCTCTCTCTCTTGATGACTGATAAATTGTTCAATCACATTGTGCTACACAATAGGCTGGGACTTGAAGACAACTTTAAATTAATTGCTTATGAATGCATATGATACATCGTGATGCCACTTTTGGCTTAAAAGCTGACATACTCGCGCTTTCTACTTCTTTCTTACACTGCCCCCTCACATTTTAGGAGAGGAGGACGCTAAGAGGATTATTTTTTCTGCAGAAAACGAGGCTGTACGTGGGCCTTTAAGTTTAGAGGCAGCCCACGCTACCAGGTAACCCGATTAATCAAGTAGCCTCAAAAGCGCAAGTCATTAGGCCTTTTCTGTTTCGGATTGGTTCAGGGATAATAGAACACACAGATAAACATGGGGGACACCATGATGGTGCACTTTTGATACTGTCTGATAGGTCCATTCAGTTGTAGGGTCCTCTGTGTCTGGACTTAATGGGGTGAAACAAAGCATGGGTAATCTGTTAACTATAATCTTCTGAAAAAAAAAAAATTCCTCCTTTTCTTTTTTTCTTTACTAATCGAGTTGTCATGCCATGCCAGGCTAAGTGTACCGAGTGCAGGAAATGAGAGCTTGTTTTCAGAAGATAAACAGTCCAGTCCATTCCCTGATATCTATACCTCAGGTTGCAAAACAATGATAGGAACAAGCGATATGGATATGCGTTGCACTGGGCTGAAAGGGGCCAATGTCCATCTGTGTGTTTTTTTTTCCTAATCTCTGTTTTCATGCAGCTTTTTTTTTGTGTATTTGTGTGTGTGTGTTATCTGTGTCAGTATACTTCCTTGTTTGTGCACCCTCCTAGCAACCTTGTTTTTAAAAGTTGATGTAAAACTAACTATAAAGTTTATACCCCCCCCCCCCTCCCCCTTTCACCACCACCACCACCACCACCTCATTAAGTGCAGTACTCAGAAACTGAGGAAGGCCCTGAAAGTAAAATCTCCACTGAACAGCTGAATCGCAACTCGAATGATTATGGGAGCCAAAGCACGTCACACACACCCCTTCCTCCTCGACTTTCTGTGGCATTTCCGAGGAGAGGAGGAGAGTGCACGCACAGCTTTAGTCGGCACGGAGTCTGGGAGAGGGCACCTGCACCCTCGACATAAAGTTGCCCCCAAGAATAGTGACAGTTCGATTGATTTCTATGAGCAGTGAGACCTCTGTCTGTGTTTAAACTTGGCAATCTGTGTTGTCTGGGAGACAAGTTTTCAAGCTTCCAGTATTGTTCGAGCTTCTCTTAAAAGTGTGGTTGCAAGCTACCTGTTATGATGCCAATATATTGACCGTCGAGAGGGGAACGGTGCGATACGCATCTCCGAGTTTCTTTGCAGCAACTTTATTGTCGTCTGGGAGATGATTGCTCATACTTCCGAAGTCGCCCGAGCGTCCCTTTACAGCGAGGTTGTGGGCTAGGTCAATATTTTAATCGTAGAGTGAGAGGAACAATACCAGACATGTCTCCAGGTTTCTTTGTAACAACCTTCTCACGAATCGTTAGTGTTTTAACATCTCGTAAAAGCCCGGAAAATGTAGCGGAAAAAGGTCCCTATCATTCGGCAGATCTAGAGCTCCAATGGGGCATGCCAGCCTCGACCTCACTTCGCCGTCGAAGCGGCCTTGGGGTCCGACCTCCTTTCACTGTCTGTGTCCCCCGTCACGGCCCGTCCATTGTTGCGCCACTCCCATTTGGAAACGTGCAAAGCGGATGCAGACGTCGTGTACCTCGAAGGATGACGGGCGCTGCTGCTTCGGACCTCTGTAGAAGCGCCGTTGTGGGGCGCGTAGTGCTCGGGAGGCTAATTCGTCGTCACGGTCCGCCTGGGCCGTCCAACGACTTGCAGACGAGTGCTGCCGTCATCTTCGTTGTGCCGCGCGCTCAATTGGACGGGGGTGGGTCTGGCAGGTTGCCTAAATCGAGCAGTTGTACACAGGGACCTGTCAATAGACTCACTCGAAATTCAGTCTGGCAACTTTGATCGCTCTCATAATCTCGGATCACTATCGTCATCTCAGGATAGGTGTAAAGGGGAACGAAGAGGGGGAGGATTGGGTGCACCTGTGAATGGACAAGGTTGAGAAAGTGTAAGGGAAAGCCGTGCAGAGCACATGCGGTTAAAATGCAATATCAGAAGACACGCTCATAGGATTTGTTGATCTAAAAACGGGGGCTGATGCAAGAATGGAAAATGCGCCGCACTCGAGGTCGTATTACAAGAAATGTCAGGGAAATTGGCACTAATCGGGAGATAATTTTCTTAAGAAACATGAGTGCAACTTGGACGATTTTGATGGATACACACATTCAACAGGAAAGATGCTACAAGAATTTTGCAATGCTCTAGATCTAATGCTGGTAAACGCCCAAGAAAAATGCGATGGGGAAAATAATGAGGAGAGAAACAATTTTCACTCAACCATCAACTATTGTCTGATGTCTGCTAAATTGTGCAACAGATTAGGACCCATAGAAATAGATGAGGACGGCACAGAAAGCTTAGGGAGTGATCATAAGTGACTTAAGATAAAATTTTGTACAGCAGAGCCAGTCACAAATTCGTGAACTGAGAAAGTAAATCAACAGTAAACGACATCCAACTACAGGAAGTATCCGAACAAGTGGTGACTATAGTAGCTGGACAACTAGAGAGAGAGAGAGGACATCTACTTATAATGATACCACATATAATGATGTAATGCTTATAGCAATCAGTTTCTAGAGTTTCTAGACTAGAAACGCTCAGTTTTTAGTCCAGATACAACAATAATCGGTTATGATGATTGCATTTTTGGGTTTTCTCATTATCGTTATAAGTAGATTGCACTGTATGACGATTTAATAAAATATTTTAAGAGAGAAAAGTTTAAAATCGAGCAAAAAGGAAGTAGGAGGTGAAAGCACACACTGAAAAGCTGGTGGGACAAGGAAGTTTAAACAGCCATAACAGATGGACGGGAGGCCTCGAGGGAACATAGATGGGCAAAGAAAGTGGGGACACCTGCTGAATTAGCAATCAAATGGAATAAATTCCAGGAAAGAAAAAGAGAGGCATCGGCTCTAATCCCTGCCAAGATTGGGAGAGCAGGAGTGCAGTACATAGATAATGGAGGTAAATCGAAATGACAGGAATGCGGCACTGAAGCTCTGGAGACACAAAAACGCTTGGAGGAAAAAAAAAACTGGAAAGGTTCCAATGTTCATTGACCACACAGGAGCGGATAAGGCGGTGAGGCGAAAGAATTCATTAAACAAACATTTGAGGCAACATTCTCAGAACTTGGAAACTAACGAGATTGGACAGAACACAGACAACAGCACTTCGCAAGACGAGACAACTGAGACGACAACAAAGAAATGGGAATGAACAGAAAGCAAGGTTCCAGTCAGAGCGGCAACGGGCGCAGATGGCATAGGAATGAGACTACGGTAGTCAAGACACTAAGCAAAAAAGGAAATTACAATTAAGATAGGCAATTGACCAAATAATTATGGGGGAGATCTACGCAATGACTGGAAACTGAGCGGGATGAGATTACTATGTAAAGGCAAGGAAAATAAGAATAGCACAAACATCACACTGCCCAATAACAGTAACTACAGTCTTGTACAGACTGGCGATGCAAGTGGTAAAAGAAGAGTTGAAGAATGGGCAGAGAACAGCCATATCCTGTGTGAGCTACAGAACAGGTTCCGAAGAGATAGAAAGTTAGGTGACAACTCATTCATCATCATCGCAGTATATAGAGGTGGCACGGACGAGTAAAATACTGTTATGGATAGCATTTCTAGACAGTAAAGAAACATATCACAATGTGATTAAGAACAAACTATGGGCATAACTGAGAGAGTATGATTTAGGTGTACATTTGGTTAGGCTTTTACGACAGGCATACACAAATATTGAGGCAGTTATAACACGAGAAACATAAATAACGGAACCAGCAGCATTCAAAAGAGGGCCTAAGCAGGGTTGTCTGCTATCGCCCTTGCTTTCTATAATATACCTGAGTAGAATGAAAAAGAAATTAGAAGGGTGCAATTTAGGTTTTGATGTGTCGTATATGGAGAGAGGGGAACAACTAAACCAAGTACCTAATACCAGGGTTGTTCTACGCAGATGAGATTGTACTCCTAGCAGATAGTCGGGTTGGATTATAAAAGCTGATTAAAATCTGGGGCAAGGGACGAGTCTGTCGGGGCCTGAAATTCAGTAGAGACAAGTCAGGAATAATGGTCTTTAACAATGAAAAGGGGAACCCAGCTGAAATACGAGATACTTTAATAGAATATCTGGAGAAGTATAGATATCTTGGTCTATGGTTGAATGAGGGAAAACAATATTTAGAAGAAGAAGAATATGATGAGAAAAAGAAAAAGGAACTTGGCAATAATGAAGCATAGATAGGATTCCGTGTTTTTGGAGTTTATTGTTCACAAAATTCGGAGGGTGTTTTTCAGAGTTAATTTTCGCTGAAAGATTCTGGATTTATCGGAGTTTATTCTTGTTAGATTCCCAATTCTCTGATATTCAAAGTTTTATTGTGTTTCCTATTTTTAAAAATTAAAAAACAAAATAAATAAAGTTTGGTTGCCATGACCCGTTGTCCTGAAGGAACCTTGATGAGCTAAAAGGCAAACCCCTTTTGTACTAGTACGAGATTTCAAAGGAAACTGAAGTGGCATCTCCTGAGGTCCACTGACCCTGTACTGTTGTGAAGTTTACAGTCGACTCTCATTAATTCAAACTCGAGGGGGCCGAAAAATTTGTTTGAATAAAGCCAAGTTTGAATTATCAGGAGTTTCTTCCCATAGAGACACATAGGATGGGACCTGCACGTTAGTTTGAATTATCCGAAAGTTTGAATTAAGAGATTTTGAATTAACGAGAGTCGACTGTATTTGTAAAACACCGGCTTCTTTGCTTTGTATTGTTTCATTGTGACCTCAAAATTCCGAGTTTTTCGGATAAATTCAAATTGAAAGAAAAATTTACCGGCGAGCGATTAATGAATTTTTTCAGATTTATCCAAAAACACGGAACCCTAAGCATAGGGCACTATGGAATTACAATAGTTATAAAACTGTTAGGGGAATGTGGAAAGGAGTCATGGTGCCGGGTTTGTCTTTTGGCAACGCGGTACTATGCATGAAATCTAAAGTCCAGTCGAGTTTAAAGACCCGACAGAGGGGCGTGGGCAGACCAGGACTGGGGGCGCATGGAAATACGCCAAATAAAGGAGTGCAGGGAGACACGGGCTGGGCATCTTTCGAGGTTAGCGAGGCAGTCAGTAGATTGAAATTTCAATGAAGACTAGGCGCAATGGAGGATACACAGTAGGGAAGAAGGGTTTATAAACATTTATATATGAAAAGTCTAAGCACTGGACGGACAAACCAAACCCGACAGCTGAAACTCAAATACAGACAGACAAGTGCTGGGGCAGAACAGACTACCCCTGTAAAAAAGGAAGCGAAGGAGGCCGAGAGGAAACCGTGGGAGGAAGGAATGCGGGGAAAATTGGCTTTAACTACGTATAGGGGACGAAAACAGGAAATAAGGAAAGAAGATTGATATGATAATTCACGAGGGAGTTGGTTGTTGTTTGAAGCTAGAATGGGAGTATTGAGAACTAGGACATATAGGGTATAAGGTATAAATAAATAAGTGTTGTACCATATGCCAACGGGAAGACGAGACAATAGAACACAGAGTATCGAAGTAAATGGGGCTTACTCCCCCTCAACCCCGGATGGGGCGACGGATTTGGCTGGAGTGCTGGGGGTTTGCAGATGAGAACGGAGGAATGGATGAAAAGGGCATTACAGTAGCAAAGAGGAGATTAGAAGACTGGTGGAAATCATCTAGGGAGAGTTGAGGGACGTAAGAATAACTAGCACAGCTGGGGACAAAGGAAAATTGGCGACTCCCTGTCGTGTGGGTCTGGCCAAAAGTCTCAACCCTGTCTGTCATTGGGCACGGTGTTGGGGTGGCGCCGACAAGGTTTGGCCAGGAAAAATTGGCGACTCCTCGCTGGGTGAAGAAAGGTGGGAGATGATTTTTTTTTGTTGTTCCTATTCTTTAAAGGTTATCCTGGCGCTATCCCACACTGCCTGCTGATAGTTACAAGAAGACAGAGGGGAAGGACATTTGGTGAAGAGGAAAAAATCATATTATTGGTTTCTAGGCTACGTGCGTGCAAGCTATTGCCTGTTATAGAAGGGTAGACTGCCGTCTGCGTCCATCCATCCATCAGAGTATGGCATCCGTGCCAAGCGAATGGCTGGCCTTCTTGAGGCCGACGAAGGATGAAGTTGAAAATACCGCCAAGCTGAGGATATATGGGGCCTGCACGTTTGAGACGTTGGTACAACACGACGCACGAATTGGGTACAACAGCTGCGTAAGCGTTTATTTCGGAGTGTGGTCCAACCAATCTCTTGGCACAAGCTAGGCTCTAAAGCCTTTCGATGGTGGAAAATGGGTCGCTGCTTTGTACTGGTCAGTTGTCATGTTCACACCGTCGAAACTGAAATAAATCAAGAAAGAATTATGAGGTGATCAAAGATATAATTCTCATCTGCCATTGAAATACGAAAGGGACGGTACTTGATGAGATACAGTTGCGTGACCGCCATTAGTTAGTCGAAAGTGGAACTGCTTTTTTTAGCCACCAGATGGCACTGAATTTTGAAAAGGGTTTATCCACCAATTTCACCAGCCAGTTTTGTAACGCTGCAGCTGTCGTTATGCGTCGTCAAAACTGTCCTTTTTATGCATGTGTGACAACCCCGCTGCTAGTGTGTGCGAGCAGACCATGAGACGGCACGAGCTGTCTCTCTCACTGCCGCCTTGTGGACTACAGTTACAGCGTTGTCACGCATGCGTCGAAGCACTTAGTGAGATTGGTCTGCGCTTGTTACTGTTTTGGTGCAACCTGTTGCACTGCATCTTCTTACTTTATAAGCATTTATTTCTTGCCAGATGTGTCTCTGGGGGTTATAATACTGCCGGAATTTATTGCCTAATTTAAAACACATAGTACTCGTTTTTCAAAAGCTGCCTTTTTCTGAATGTAGCGCGTTCTTGGGTTGAAAGGTTTCCTGCTGTAAGACCGTGACCCTTTTATCTTTCTGTGAACGTTCTGGGACGACATACCTTCCACACAAACATAAATGTTAGCGTTCCAGCGCTACTTCCAGCTACAGGGCTGTTTAGTGGTTTCGCTGTCATTTACACAATCTTTACTTGTCCCACAGGGGTGCCTTCTTTCTTCGAGCTTGTGACAGCTTTCGTTTCGGCATCGTTTCGGCTAATTTATTTCTGTCCTTTCATTGCCCCAAAATTGAGCAGTTTCTTTTTCTACTTCTTTCAAAACATACGCATTTCGCTTTTAACGGGCACAAACTATGAAACGATCTGAGATGGGCTTTGCTTGAGCGACCTACTTGCCACGCGAGACTCACCTGTCGTGCTATTTCTCGGGAGATGAATGTTTGCTCCGCATGTGTGCACGTCGGTCGAACAGGCAGCGACGTTGTTTGCCTCGCGCTAATATCTTGGCAGCCGCCGTACACATCGTAGGCACCTAGGCTCATCGCATACCCTTTGCAAACATTGCGTCAATATTTATCTCGACTGAGGAAAGACCCCAAGGTCTCCTTCTCGGAAAGGTAGCACGTAGCGCTAATTCAAACGCAGCCCGAGGCAAATACGAGTCAAAGGCTTTTTCCCGTAGAGTTACTCTGGAAAAATTGCATTGCTTGTATGTTAGACAGCCTCGAAGTTGACGGGTGACCAGTCTTTCAGCCGTAGATGAGAAATTTAGCAGGTCCAGAACAACTGCTAACCTGGGGTCTTTAACATGCACCGTGCAGTAGCAATAACACAGATGAGAAATTTAGCAGGTGCAGAACAACTGCTAACCTGGGGTCTTTAACATGCACCATGCAGGTAGCGATCACACGAACAGAGTTACTCAGATCCGGTGCCTTGAACGTGCCCCACGAGCCCCAGAGTTTGGAAACGCGTTACGGCAGTGTGATCATGCGGAAGCCAGCACAGTTTAACGGGGCATCGGATCGCGACAGAGCTTGTTTTGATTTCTCGCGAACTGATAACCCTCTTTCGCAAGTTCGAGCTCCTGCAGAACGATAACAGCCTTATCGGACAAGGCTGGGAGATTTAAAGCGTGTGTGGTACGCCCTCAAGGGCAGGCTGACCCTTGCAGAAGGAGTTACGTAACACTCCTACCCGGTCGGACCACTTTTGGGTATGGGTGGCACACATCTTTCTCGGTCGGAGGAAGCCCCGACGACTTTGGTATGCGGGTCGCAGCGATGGTGGGCTGGCTTTCCTCTTGCCCCGTTGGCCGACCTTGACTTTGGAGGAGTTTGTTCGGTGTTCCGCAGTATTTGTCATTCTCTGTCCCGCCTCGTCTGTTTGAACAAAAGAACAGGGAAAGTGTCGGGTGCAGAACAATGGCTTAGTCAGGAGGTGTAGATTCGGGCGATAAGACGTCTCCGCTCGTCCTATTATTATTTTTTCCGACTTCCTTTGTTTTTTTGCAGGAGCGCCATTCGTCGAAGACAGCACCTCGTTGATGCGAGGCGGCAATTAGTTTTGAGGAGAGAGGTGTGCATTCTCCGTCCCACTTCGTTTGTGTGACAAAAATGAAAGTGGAGGCATTTTCTAGTTCGGGGTCGTGCGGGGCGGAGGCTAATTTGGGGCGCTTCATTTCGTCGCCTCCGTCGTGCGTCTTTCGAGGTTAATTATAAAACCGCCGAGAGTTTCTGCGGAGCGACACTATCTCGTGATGAGCATTGTTCCCAAACTTGGCGCACAGCCTTGGAGGTCAACTCTGTCGTGAAGCGGATTGTTTTTACAATGGGTCGAAAGAATTCTTTTTCCGGCAATTTTTCGGCCCAGAGTTCCTCGAAGGTTCCACCCGGATTTCCTCGTAGCAGCGGTTGCTCCTGCCAACAGGGTTTTAACGCTCCGAATTCTTCGTAACGGAAGCCCTATTCGCAGAATTATGTCTGTCCATCCTTGTACGTGCTCGTCCCCTGCCAGGAACTTTTTTGCACACCGACCAAGGTGCACATATGAAGTCCCACGTCTCATACTACAGTTACAGTTTGCCCTGCATCTCCTGCCACGAGTTACCACTTGCCAATACTCCCCGTAGTGTAGGTAATGTAGAGGAAAGAGATGCCAGTGTAACATGTTCTCCTTCAGTCCCTGAAACGACTCTTTCGTGTCTTCTAAACAAATTTAAGCAATCAGTCCTCTAATACTGCATTCTATGCATCGTAGGACTTGGGAGATAAAGGTGGCTGCCAATTGTTTTGCATGCTCTAAAAAATCAATAAAATTTTTTAAATTTTTTTACAGGAGAGTTTTTTTTTTTGTTTTTGACTTTCCAACTAATCATTTTTTATTTATTTTGAAGCAGGTTTGAGATGGTTTAAGATTTTACGTTGGGCTACAGTCCAAACACCCTTGTAGTTGAGCGATTTCAACAGAAAGTGTCACTGCGTTTAATTTCTCCTCCAATTGTAAGGCTGTTGGTGCCTGGTTGGATGTTTTGAATTTCTCCTGTGCTTATTTATGTCTCCTCTTCTTCACTTTCCTCAAATGCGACAGCTGTCACCGAAAGTCAGATACATGCCCTCCGAAGAATCGACGGAATGTGTGCCATTAATCATTACTCAGTGTTACCAGGAAAAAACGGCACCTGTTGCTTTAAAAAGAAAAAGAAAAAAAGGATGGAATGGGGTGCACGTTTTCCTCAAAGTCGATGGTGAAACATTTTCTTAGCGTTTCTGCCGCCATTATCCACGCAGAAAATGACAGGTTGCCTTAGGTTGGTCTTTTCGACACCTAATGGTACATCTTCGGGTTCGTTCGAATGGCACGTCTGAGTCCAGTCCCCGCGTAGGCAATGTCTTCGGAGCTTAGCTTTATTATGATTGTGCTGACAAATGGAGCTGTCATGACCCTGCATAGGTAATGCACTGGTCACACGATTACGGTCTAAGTGGCTGGGTAGCGCATGATAATTCATTTGTCAGAGAAGCTTGTTTACTGACTTCTTTTCATAACTTTGAGCAGGGGAGAAAGTTATTGATTCCTTGGAGAGTTTGACCATAACCTTGATGGCCCTGATGCTTTGCTCTGATCAAGGGCATCTGTTTTCTTTCGCTTGAGGCTAAAGTAACAAGGCAGGCGGTGAGTTGTCGTAGGTTTCTGATGGAGGCCCAAGACTGTAAGATCAAACATAGAGGGTGATGTTTCTTCTGCTTGTACCCCACTCGTTCCGAGTCCCATGGGTGTTGACATGTTGCTTCTTAAAGGGCAATACTGGTCAGTATTTTTTCATTTGGGATTACGACTGTTTTTAGCTAAGCAGTGTCTCTGAATTGCAAGGTATAATTTTGCTTTTCGACATTGTATGTAATTTAACAAATATCACGGCTCAAAGTTTGGTTTCGGGCGTCTACGTCAAAACCGAAACTATCTGTTAGAGGGATGACAACACTGATCATCAGCCGTATGGCCACGACGTGACTTCACAAGGGTGCTGCGTGACGTCGCAAGTGTTCCTTGACTAAAAGGCAACCGCTCTTGCCGCCTGCTAAAGAGCAGCTGGTCGCATCTTTAAAATAGGTTTTAGCAGAGTATGCGGCTTCATTTTGACGTAATATTTTGGCTGGGGGATCATTTATCGTGCCACTAAAGCGATACCAGTCATTTTGTTTTGGTATCGTTTTCGATCGAAGTCGCCCTTTAAACCCTATAAACCCTCTTTGCAACACATTTTTTTTTTTCCAAGCGCTTTGGATCGTTGTGAACGTGGAGCCAGTTTTAGTAGCAACAGATCTGTTACAATCCTT
Organism: Ixodes ricinus; assembly: GCA_037355805.1. Taxonomy (NCBI): domain Eukaryota; kingdom Metazoa; phylum Arthropoda; class Arachnida; order Ixodida; family Ixodidae; genus Ixodes; species Ixodes ricinus. The sequence continues at coordinate 31,276 of JAZHYW010046252.1, read as the reverse complement.
TACAAGTTTAGTTAGATTAAAAAAAAAATCAGTGATGACCTCGTGTAGTGTTTGCTTGTGCCCAGAAAAACTGATTTCAAAACTGTTTGTTATCAGCGTAGAGTATTTGTCGAAGAGCCTCGGTGATATTCCGATAAAAATACCAGAGAAATGACCACTAGCTTACTGGATTCATTGGTTTCTGCCACTTTGTAGTGACTATTCCCTTTCTAGTGTGCAGTAGCTTGCACCTTCTTTAAAGCATCCACAGCATCTAATGTTTTTTAAACGTTAGGTGGCGAAGGTTCACGAGCCTCAATCAATTAATTGAGTCTTTCAGTCTTGTTCGGCAGGTTTAAATAAAGGCTGACGTGCTAGATTGTCTTGCGCAGTGCCGAGAGTGTTCTTTTTTCTCTTTCAGTTCTTGGGATAGGGAGAACAAGGTTCTTTGCCATAAACTTAGTGTTGCAAGGTAATCCAGGGGCACAAAGACAACACTTTGGGTGAATTCGGAAGAGATTTGCTGGATTTGAAATAAAACATTTTAAAAATTAAATAATTGCTAAATTGTCTTCCTCAAAAAAAAAAAAAGAGGTGATTCTTTTTTGATTTTAGGCCATTTGTAAAATGGTGGGGAAGGGAAACAAGGGATCGGAAGAGGTGTTGGATATTCGTTCTTCGGATGTAATCCAGGAATGTGTAATGAAATTGACCCTGATGAGACTGCTCACATTCACACATTTGATTTTGCTTTTTTTTCTCACGTCTGCTCAACTACAAAGACGGTTGAAGTACAATTAAAATAAATGCCAAACAATTAACGCGATTCTCGGAGTAACCATTTCGTTTCACTGATTCGCCGAAAATTCATCGTGTGGGGTTTATCGATACTTATTGGTACACGTTGAGAGAAAGGAGTATGTATCAGATAGAGCTACAAGCAAGGATCAGGAGAATACAAGGAAAAATTCCGCACAACTCTAGACATATTTTTCATAAAAATTCCGTGCAACAGTGTCACATTGCAGAGTAACTCAGGGGTGGAGACCGGCAAAGTTTGAAGGAGCTCTTTATTTTTACTGTGGGCATTCTGACGTTTGAATTCCAATCAATGTTTTTTTACTTTGAAGGCTTTGGGAGAAAACGCGCAAGGCATTTCCTCAAGTTGGATGAGCTCCAACGCACATGGCGAGGAAAGTGAACGGGGGAGACGAATTTTAAACAGCTCCTATCTTTACAGCCTGCGGGGATGCGCGAAGAATTTACCGTGTTTGCTTTTTTTGTTGGTATGTGTAGTACGATCATCGCTGTCTTAGTTAGAAGTTGGCTACAACACTGGGATTGACAGGAAAAAAAAAGGGGGGGGGGGGCATCTGGCAAAATTGCATTTTCTTTTACTTTTATTTGTTGCAATTACGCAGGATTGGAATGATGCGTGTGGCATGTCATTGCATCCCGTTAGAAGATGCAGCGGCGTACCACACAGTTGCCATTTCTCGGCAGGGTGGGCAGCCGCGAGGGAACAGCGGATGTTTCATTTAGAAACGAAGAATTAATGATAGAAAAAGGGAAGTAAAAGGAAAACGGAGGTGGCAGGTGGTTTCTATCATCAATAAGGAGTCTTTCAGTTGCGTCGTTGCTGTGGTGGATCGCCGTAAACTCTCAGACGGTATAAAGGGGACAGAACTATTTAAGGCAGGAATAAGAAATATGTGCCCTATGTAGGATGTGTGCACGTGTTGGCGCAATTGTGCCTATCTGCAGACGACACCTGTTAGAGGTTTTTTTACAACTTTATGTAGTCTGAAAACTAACGGGTCTCAGCATTAAAGTAGCGTTAAAAGTTGAAACATCTGTGCTTGTCCCAAAGCATTTCTTTCTCTCTCTCCATTTTTTTCATGCATTTTAAAAATTTATGAATTTTGTTTTCTTCACACCAGATTTGACTACATATTAATACGAGGATGCTTTGTTGCCAGCAATTTCACATATGTGCGGATAGCGCCCTTCTACGAACTGCTTCCCTCGGCTGTTGTCGTAAATTGCAGAGTCTAGGGATTCTACAATAAGAAATTGTAGAATTCCAGGATTCTACAAAATTCTTCTGCTTTCCAAATGTTTTCCAAAGAAAAAAAGTGTAGGCTCTATAAACCATAGGTTTCCAAACTGGGTTCTCAGGAAACCAGGGGTCCCGCCTGAGCTCCCGAATTTCCTCGACGCTCCACGCCCCCGAGTAAAGTGTTGCCCCCAGTTTAAGTACTACTTTGGAATACCTGAGCTATCCATTGATGCTTAGCTATGCCCATATTTGTAGAGACACCTCAAGAACCGTAGTAAACGAAGTCCGGCTCCTCGTGGAATGTTACTAAGTACAGTCCCCCTTCATGTGTCGAATTAAGATATAATGTATGTAGGTGCATCTTAGACTAGATTTGGTATGTCATTTTCTCAAGACGTACACGTTCCAAATGCTAAAAGCACTTCGTGCAGTGCTATAAGTAATGCACAAAGCTTAGACCAGGGGTCCGATTTTGGTCACCGCCAGAGCGAGACTCAAATTTGCCTCTCGTGGAGCGAGCAAAGACAGTGTTCGTAGACGGTTCAACCGCTTACGAAGCGCCATTCGCAGACGGAAAATAAACGCGTAAAAACCGTACGTCGTCTGCTAACAGACCTAAAGAAAGCTGATCGTCTGCTGACAATCAGCTTTTGAGTCGGCGCTGCAATTAATTAAGATTGGACGCGGGCTATAGTTGCGATCATCTGCTATTTTATGTTGAAAGCCATTGACAACCCGCGCTTTTTGTGCAATATTCAAGTTGTTTTGTTGCTATACACAAGTTGACATTGACAAGTTGGTGGAGTTCCAAGGACAAGCACATCAGAGGCTGCGAGACCTTTCTCGCTATTTGGGAGTTAGGGAGACAGTCTCGCCAAAATCTTGCCCAATTTTGAACTCACAAAGGGGTGAAAAATGTCTCATTGGTTCATCACACACAATCTCTATACACGTTTTCACATCAAGAAAACAGTAAGTTTTGCGCATTGTTCATACACCGCGCGAAATAGTTCTCGCCAGATTTGGTTGTCGGAGGCACAGGCGATGCTTTTGGCGTTTGAAACGTGTACTCTTTGATAAGATAACGTGTATCCACTCCAAAATGCTAATAAATATATCTTAAATCCCCACCTAAAGGTGAAAATTAGTAATCATCCGCGAGAAGCCGGACTTTTTTTCCTATGGTTCTTGAGGTGAAAACAGGTATAGTGCCACGTCCAAGCAGAGGCCGAGAACACTGGAAGTTTTAGAACCCTCACATTAAACCATCGCTAAAAGTTGCGAGATTTATGCTTATACTAGTATCCAAGTGTCTTATTCTATCTGGTTTCTTCACATGTCACAGCCATGTCTAATTAATACGGACCTCGTAATATTGATGCTCCACTATGTACTGTAAATTATTTTCGTAACCTTAGTATTTCGCGAATTTTTGGTAACGATGGGTTCCTGGAATATGTCGCAAACGGGAAATTTTGCGATTGACAGTGGGACGCTTTGTGTTTGTTACTGTAGGGTAATATATTCACATGATTTATTTTTCGCAATAGTTTTGCGAGTTGTGAAGAATAGGTCCTCGGAAAAAGTCGTTCACTGTGGACAAAATTTTTGGGAACAAACTGGGTAAGCACGTGATGTTCGTCTCATTATTGCGGACGATTCGCATTATGGGCGATTATTTGGGGGCGTTCATATTAATGGGACATCACCGTAGAAAAAAACCTAGACTGTTTTCCCGTAAAGAATCTGCTGCAACCCCGTGACGCGATGGATTTAACTCTGTTTCGATCTGAGGACGTGTTCCCGATCCGTCACGGTTTCAAACTCTGCCGCGTGACGCAGGTGGAGCTGGGCCTGCTGCAGAAGAGCTACCGGGCCCTGGCGCGGCAGATGAACCTCATCTTCAACCAGCGGCTGTGGTACATAATGCTGGAGCAGTTCCTCATGAAGTACATGTGGAGCGCCACGGGCATGGTCATGATCTCCCTGCCCATCATGACCGGCATCACGCCCAGGGTGGAGGACGACGACGGTACGTCTGTACCCCCTTCCCCCTCGCTGCCCTTTCGATCTGTGATTTTCCATACCATGGCCAACAATTTCCTTTCTTTGTGTACAAAATTTTTCCTATTTGGAATTCTTTTTCCTAGCAAAATTTTAAAATATCCCCGCATATTTCCCTACGTTTTTTTTACCTTTATTTTCGCAGCAGTTGATTTCTGTGGTGATGTAGGCCACCTTGCGCATATTTTCCCACAGAAGCCGCGTGAAGTCGCATGTGTAAAGAGAAGAAAATGTTAGTGGTCATTTTATGTTTAGATAACATAACCCTTAAGAGCCCGTTCACACTCTTGCGACCGACTTCGACCGAGAGAGACCAGATCTGTTAAAACTTCTTAAAATTTCATTTCTGGCGCCATCTATGCGGTGATCGTGGAACTGCATTTCACAAGAGCGACGGTTTTGCGGCATTTTCGAGGTCGAATGTGCGTAATACCTATGAGAAAGGCTCGTTTATAACGTTTCCAAAAGTTTTTCGAGACAAGAAAGAAAGGATAATGCGCGGGAGAAATAGAAAATATGCCGGATTGTCAAGTTTACACTGCAACCCGATAGATGGCGCCACTGTGTCCTCTGGTTTAAGAGGTTGTAAGGAACCAAGATTTAAGAGGTCGTAAGAGTGTGAACGGGCCTTTAGACGTCGCTGTTTCGCTGCACCTAGTAGTCATTCAGACACCTTCCTACACCGCGACTTTCTCACTTCCTTGAAACTTGTGGACCACAAGATGGTTTTACTTTTAATATTTAGTTCTTCCTAAAGTTTTATCCCGACTTCCCTCGTTAATCCTCAAAATTTCCTGTAACCGCTTTAAGATACACATATGCGACTGAGTAAGACCGAGAGAGGCCAGATCAGTTTTTAAGCCTCTTGCAACGTCTTAAAACCGGATGCGCTGCAGCGGGGCAGCTCCTAAGACGTTGCAAGAAGCTTAAAAACCGGTCTGGTCTCTCTTGGTCTTACTTGGCTGCATATGTGTGAACGGGCCTTAATTGCTTTAAGATCCCCTTTATCCTTTTCACCGAAGTTGAGGTCCAAAATTCTCTGCATGGAACATCGCTGCCTTCCACTACGGTGCTTGGAACGCATCTTCGACGGGGTGTGTTAGCATCTGCCCACGCATCGAAAGCGGTCCCGAAGCAGCAACCAATTGCATCTCAGGAGCTGCAGTGTCACGTCGTCGCGGCGTCCCGTCTCGCGTCTGCTTTGGTTGTCCGGCTTCCGACGACGGGAAGGCCCTTCGGTTGTCCGACTTTCAGTGTGAGCTTCCTACCTTCGGTGATGCTTCAGCATCTCACGAGTGTGCATGAGCACACGCTCATGTTTCATGAGTGTACATGACCCATGTACACTCATAAGTCTCGTGGAGCCTTTAGTCTTATGAGCATACAAGCACATCCAAAGTTCAACAGAATGTAATGAGCATGTGATGGACGCAGGGCGCCTAAAGCAGACGCCCTGTCGTTTTCACCCCCTCGGAAACCGTAGCACCTGTGTAATTTTAACCGCCTCGACAGCAAACTGGGTCTTTTCCAAGTGTCGTAAGGTTGGAAAAACTCTGCGTAACCTGGCTTCCGTCTCTTCCTTTTGTTCTACGTCTGTCCAATTTCTTTCTTTCTCGCTTTTCCTCCGCCCTCTCCGCCAGTGCGTGACTGCCTCCCCTCACTCGGGGAAACTCGGTCCTGCATTAAGAAAACGTCTTTTCAAATTAACTTTCAATTGATAGTCGGCACTTCAGTCTGGTCGGCTCTCGTTTTCCGTTCGTCGTATCTTCCGTGCCGTTTTCCGTAATGCATTCGCAGTGACCAGCCCAACTTTCCAGCCTGTTGAGTTGGTCCTGGTTTCTTCCTTTCTGACTTCCTTAACCACGCTCGTTTGCTTAGCCCATTATCCCGCACTTAGCGGTCCCTTCGATGCGTTTCCACTTGCAAATGGTAGCGAGGGCACCTATGCATGCTCTCGGGAGGAATTTGGCGACGCAGTACTCTGCTATTAAGACGCCGCGCGATTTCTTCTGGGACTCATTATAACCGTCATCGAGGTAATGCGGTTACAACCTCATCCTTTCGGTCGGGAAAGGTACGTCCTCAGAGGCAGCGTTACAAGTAAGCAAATAATGAGTGATGGAAAATTTAAGGTTGCTTCATATTTTGTCACCAATCTCGTCAGCTGTAGCTAGGCTGTTACGAGTAATTAACCAAATAAATTCTGACTTTGGATGAAATTTAAGGCCCGTTCACACTCTTGCGACCGAGTACGACCGAGAGAGACGAGATCTGTTAAAACTTCTTAAAATTTCTTAGGACAAGGGAACACACTGGCATTCTGGCGCCATCTATGCGGTGACCCTGGAACTGCATTTCACAAGAGCGAAGGTTTTGCGGGATTTCCGAGGTCAAATGTGCGTAATACCTATAAGAACGGCTCGTTTATAACGTTGACAAAAGTTTTTCGAGCCAAGAAAGAAAGGATAATGCGCGAGAGAAATAGAAAATATGCCGGACCGCCAAGTTTCCACTGCTACCCAATAGATGGCGCCAGTGTGTCCTCTGGTCGTAAGAGGTTTTAAGGAACCCAGTTTTAAGAGGTCGTAAGAGTGTGAACGTGCCTTAAATGAGCGCCAGTTTGTTACGTAGGGTCTTATCGAACATAAATACCAAAGGCCTATCGAGACCCTGGTCATACCTGAGGCGTGACAGCTAACGAATTGCCAGTCGCACATTTCGAATCGTAAGTTGTCTTTTTCCCCGGTTAGAACAAGGCATATGGCAGGGATATACTGAGATAAGAGTTACTGCACAGGCGAGCTGTTGATGCGTGGGGACTGAAAAGCACAATATCTTTTTTTGAAAAAAACCTTTATATCTTTGAAATGTGGAAGTGCTCTTTCGGAAATCCAGTTCTTGTCCCTGTAATGTAAAGATATAAATACAGTCGAATCTCTCTCTCTTAATTCAAACCTGCAGATAATTCAAACTGACATGCAGGTCCCATCCTATGCGTCCCTATGGGAGGAAACTCCTGATAATTCAAACTTTCCTTTATTCAAACAAATTTTCGGTCCCCCTCAAGTTTGAATTAACGAGATTCCATTGTACACTCGAAATCGCAGTTCCCCTAAAGTGGCGTATTATGTGGTCTTTGGGTTTGTGTTATATGCTCAACATACCCTCGCAAACTCTAGAAAAAAATGCTTGAATTCTTCACCAGAAATCTGTGAGCGCTCCGTTATGTATATTGCTTTGAAAAATAATCCGTTTCCTGGCGGTTGTTCAAATTGGTCAATCGAAGGTCGCGAGATAAAAATCAGTCTTTGATACCAATTTGTTTCCTCCATTCCATGAATCGATTGACTATAAAGGCCATCAGATTTGCATGCCACTACCTATTGACGAATAAATTGCGAAGCTGACGTTTGCCTCTGTCCTTGGCTGCTTCCACTTAACTTTGAGAAGACCTTGAATCTTGCGGCCTGCATATGTGGCTGAGAGTTAACGCAAGTTGAGGTATGAACCACTTCACAATACCTTTTTCATTTTGATTGCTGGCCCGCATAAATGTTAAAGGGACACTGAAAAAAACATTTTTTTGTTCTTTTTTTAGCAGTTTGGTTGGGACACATGCATCAAAAAAATAAATATTACACAAAAAAAAAGTTTTTTAGAGCAATATTGACGGTGCGAGGCGCAATTTCGTCGATAGTCACCTCCTTTCCGCTTATCTTGTCTCTCGTCGTTTCGAGCACATGGAGGAGAGAAGCTGTGGCCATCACGTTGAGGTGGAGAGAGTGTATGGACCATCTCGTTGAGATGGAAAGTGTATAACCATTCCTTGACGCCATGGACTTTGCGCGCATAATTCAGACACAACTAAAATAAATCTCGCACCATCATATTGTTTTGACTCAGCACAGTTTTAAGAAACGGTGTCTGAGCATTTTTAACCTCGTTTGGGACATGTAGAACATTTTTTCTTTAACGTGTTTACTGCCGCTCCAGTGAGGCACGGAATAAGGGAACATGACTTTTTCCACCATTTCTAACTGCGCTGCACAAATTGTGAGACGGGGACAACAACCTGCCTGTTACTGTCAACACGCATTTGCTGTATTGACAGTAAACGAAGCCATTTTGTCATATTTTGGAGAACTTTGCCACATACAAAGTTGTGTAGCATTATATTGAAAGCACAAAAACAAGTGACAAACCACACTACAGACTACTTTGTCATCAACAGAATGCTCGCTCTTGATAGTGTTTCAGTAGCGTGCAGCCAAATTCTGGAGCACAGGAAGTTTGCGACGAGCAATTCACTTTGTCGTATTACTGATTGCACCTTGGACCAACACGCGCGCATCTAAAACGTTACCGTCTGCCCAAACATATGGGCACTCTCACGCATGTCTCGTAGCGTGCGCAGTATCACACACTTCTTAGAAGTTTGGCCGTGCATGTTGAGATGTCGACAAGCGTGAAACAACACATGACGTTGCGACACACGATGTTGTCAACTTGAGCTTGCACAACTTCGGTAGCCTCCTGGGTGACACAGAGAGAGCTCTCCGAGCTCGGACGTACCCGCGGGGTGCTTCAACGACAGAGCCAAGGACACACAGAAAAAAAGCAAAATGAAGGCCACTAATTTTTTTCTTCGTTTTGTTGTTTATTGATTGGACTCCAGCCGAGCTTTTCTTCTCCCGCGAGCGCGCGATGAGAAGCGCTGCTTAAACGAATCGGTTGGTCGGACGGTTGGGCGCTCGGAAACAAAAAGCGAGAGTGACGTGTTCTGGGTACGTAGCGATGCACCCCGTTGCAAACGCAGCGGTTTCCCTCCCCCGCGACAGTTGGCCTTGATGCTGATCACCTCCCCACCTCCTCTCCGCACCCGTCACGAAGCCGACCTTGATCTTGCTAAATACCGGCCAGTCTCCGCCCAACCGTGCAATGAGGAAGAGTCTCTGACGCAACCGGAGGTGTACTGACCCAGTTGCTCTGAAGCAGGTTTTGGGCGAGGAGGTAGCTGAGGGGAGGAGGAAAGGTGGTTGGTCAGGAAATGATCCTTCTCCCCCTCTACTACTCGGTCGGGTCCTTCTTAATGCCCCTTGTGGGTTCACTGACCCCGGAGGTTGTAACTGTCTGACTCTTTTGCGTCGACATTTTCTTTTTGATGCCGTCGCTGTCTGCGCCGCGGTGATTACGAGTTCTCGGACGCGCACCCCCACCCGAGTTAACGGCACTGTCGGATTGCGTTTTTTGTTTTGAAATGGGACGAATGAAATGAAGGAGTAGGAAGTCGTTGGGCTTCTTTTCGCCCTCCGTCTGTCGGACGTGTGTGTTGGTTGGTCTGTTTCGAGTTGCTGTTAGTGCTACAACGGAACAAGTGGCATTTAAAATTGGGCGGCTTGCGATTTTAGAGTTTCTCTTAAGTTGTGATTGCTTGAGGCAGAATGACAGAAAATGTTGAACCGTAAAACGAAAGGTTAAAGAAGAAAGTTTGCTGGCACTGTTGTTTTGCTTATTATTTTTTTTAGACCGTAAAACAAAAGGTTAAAGAAGAAAGTTTGCTGGCACTCTTGTTTTGCTTACTTCGAGTGTTTCGACGCGGTATGTTATTTGAATGATGCGACAGACGTGAAGGACATTCACGAGCTTCAACCCAAAGCAGCGAGAAAGGCAAGGAGATGGATGAAATAGCAGGAGGTGAAATGAGTGATAAATGTAGAAAGAAAAGATCCACGAGGAAGCGCTGACTTTGTGTGGCACCTCGTATTTACTCGAATACCACCAACGCCGTTTGCAAACGTGGTCTTCATGCTTACCGTAGTTTAATGTGGAGCGTACACCTATCATATCATCATTTTGTGTGGAATAAACAGAAAAGCTAATGGCGACATCCTAAAAAATTGGCGTTCCCAAGTATACACTGTGTTTGATTCTGGTGTGTGAAACAGCGTGCTGAGAGTCGCATAGCAGTATTGTGAGAACATTTATCTCTTCCATAGGCACAACGCTATAATGCCAGGGTCACATTTCACAAGTACTAACAGCTGGATACTTAGAAGGAGCTGTGCAACGATTTTAACGCTGAAAGAATTCAGGCGTTTTCTACTTTTGACATTGTTCACCTTGTCACAAAGGACAGAAAACACACCTCCTTCCTTCGAAATGTTGCGATTCTGCCGCATAATCGTGAGGTAAAAATGGAATATTCCTCGACCTGCAGCCGTCGAGCGGCGGCCATGAAAACACGCGGCTGACGTCAATGGGGTCTTGTAGGAAGATAGCAAGTTGTAGGAATACCTGCTCGATAAAAGGTAACTTTTCTATAAATCTTGTCGTTCCAACATTGCGTCAAAAACCTGGTATCATCGATAAAACTTTATTATACGGAGTTTCAGTGGCGCCATCTATCCTAGGTCCACAAAACCGTCAGCAGCGGAACAGCCGCCCAGAAGCCGGAGGGGGACAGGGCCGGACGGGTATTGGCCGGACCCGGATGAGACTTTCCTCCTTTCTGGCTCGCCCGCCAGCACGTGGTCACGTGGTCGTGCAAGCGATCAGTCCTGCTGCTCACTGATGGCTCTAAGAGAGACTCGGACACCGCGCCTTCCCCATTGACGTCACAGGCCGCACGTGACTCGGAAGTTAGTGAAGGAGTTGAGAGGCGCCGAAAACCTCAACCTTTGTCTATTTTTAAAATAAAAACAAGGACATGCAGGCAAAAGCGGTTTTTTGTTCTTATCCAGAAAGTGCCGAGACACCAACTCCCGCCTTAGTTAAGCAAAGACACTGAAACTGTTTCACAGCTCCTTTAAGACTCTGTTCCAGCAGTGACTATCCGTTAAATTATTTGGGTGTAGCATTTGAAATGGTGCTGTTGTGGGGAAAGTTACTTCAAAGTGTTGGCATACAATGGATGGATAGCTGAATAGTATTGACTCTACCCTTTGCAATGGGTGGTTGCTTGCTCCACCTATCTTACCTCATCTGCATCGCATGGTTAGTGGGGTGGTGGTTCGCGTCGTTGCTGAATCGAAAAATTTTGAAAAAAAAGTGCTTGGTCATTGTCAGCTTAAAAAACTTGGGGCTTGGCAAGTTTTGAGCATCTTATTATCGATCCGGCAGCCAATGAGATAGCGGAGTTAGCCGGTAAAGACACCCAAGAACCATTCACGAAGCGAATAGCAGGAGCATAATAGGCCTTGCCCTGCATTCGTAGAGCTAATTAATGTAAGAGGAAAACTCTAACCAAGAAACAATACGGAGCCCAACGTTTCAAGGCCAGTTCGGCCCCTTGTTCACGGTGACTTTTTTCGAAAGAAGCCAACAACATCGGGCAATTTGCAAGACGACGACAAGAACGAAAACAGTCACCCGTGAATGAGGGCCGAACTGGCCTTGAAACGTCGGGCTCCGTATTATTTCTTGGTTAGAGTTTTCCTTTACATTAATTGTCATTCCTAACCAGGTGGATGTCCACCGAAAGGTTTACGTTCAATTCCTAGAGCTTGAACGTGAACATTCGACAGAGATTTGTCTAATTGGGTGGAATAATTGAAAAAAGGAGGACGTACAACCAAGCGTCAAACTTCTTCTGGAGGGACTGTGGCTACGGCCTCAACGGCCATGGCCACGGTCCCTCCCGAAGAAGATGCCGAGCAGGCCTCGAATCGTCAAACTCCCAATTAGGGCTCGGTTGTACGTCCTTCTTTTTGAAATTCTTTGACTGTGGACACCACAGTGGAGGTACTGCGCTAACGGCCGCATGTCTCCTCTTCTCGCGTTTGCAGACGACCTGTTCCAGGGAGATGACGGGGTGAGCACCCGGACCCAGTTCATCACGACGGCCAAGAACATCCTCATCGCCGGCGGAGATGCCACCGAGAGGCTCATGTCCTCCTACAAGGAGGTGAAGGACACTTGGAGCTTGTTTTGTTCTATAGCCACCACAAAAACTATGCCTTCGAGCGAATCCTTTTCGGCCGACTTGGCGCCTAAAATCACGGTTGCCAGTTATCCGAAGCTTCATCTGGAATCGTGGGAGACAGTTTTCCGTCCCCTAGAACCCTCGGAGGTTCCCCGAGCTCCTGAATTTCCTCGACCGTTCTTGGTCCTAAACGACGTGTTCTCCCGGTTTGAATGCTCTTTAGAAGATCTGAGCCTGCCCGGATTCGGGAGATCCGGTGCGTAACAATATGGCAGGCACTCCCTAATGTGTGCACTTTTGCATATTATGTCTGTAGACTTCTGCACTGCTTTGTTGCATCGGTGCCAGGGCCAGAAGAGGTTCTGCACTGCTTCATTGCTTCGACGCTTCCAGTTTGTTTGCAGCAGACAAGCGCCCGGCGTTTCAGCCTTCAAGGCGTGTTATGCGAAAGCATTTTTTGATCAGTGCAGATTGTTGGGCGAGTTGGTACTGGGTATTCAAATATACGCTGGCACTTGAGACGAGCATAAAGTAGGAGACTGGACAACACAGAGCGCTGGCTTCAGCTGTTTAATCATCGTAAATTGGGAAATATATACACTGTGATAATCGCACTCTCAACCAATCCCAAGCCTTGCCGCCACTCACAAGGACGCTACCTCCTTATCTATCGAGTCAATGGAGGTAACGCAGAAACAGCCTGCGCAGATCTGATCACGTCTGCCTTAATTATCTCTCTTACGGTCTTATCTTTGCTCTGGCGAGAACAGGGCACATGTTGAACAGAGGCCTCCTGGCGTTGTCTTGACAGTAAATTGAGACATGGCCATCTCGATAGCTGGGGCTGCGAGCAAAAGTAAACTCTGGTCCAGAGGTGAGAACCAAAAGAAAGCAAAAGATAGCAGTTGTGCCGTACAGTTGAATCTTGTTAATTCAAACTTAAGGAGGACCGAAATTTGTTTGAATAAAGCAAAGTTTGAATTATACAGGAGTTTCCTCCCAGAGCATGCATAGGATGGGACCTGCATGTTAGTTTTAATTATCCGCAAGTTTGAATCAACGAGATTCGACTGTATATGCACAAGACTGCACGCAACGTTAAGAAAATAGCTAATCGTGTAAACACAAAGGTAAATCTTTCTGCGCCGGAAAAGCCTAGCCAGGTTGTGTAGTTGATGAACCCTTTCTCAAAGCCTCCCTCTGCTGCGTGAAGAAATGCAGAAGGCAGTTTGTGGCCTGTGCAGAGGGTCATGTATCAGATTTTGTTGTCATGCAGAAAGAAGTATATTGGACAAACGGGAAGATGATTAAATGATAGGCTATGCATGCAGAACCTAAACGTTAACAGCTATCGAGATGGCCATTGGGATGGCGTGGTGTCCTGTTCTTCCGACTCATCAAAAGTTGTCCTGAAGTGGCAACAAATGACGTCGCAAAAGCCAGAGTGTCGCACTGTCGGGACGTCGCGATCGCTGCAGTGGGTCCTAGAAGTTCCAGCAAAAAACACGAGCAAATGCGAGTATCGCTGTCGCCGCGGCGTCCCAGCTGCTGGAGTTTCTTTGGACCGTCCTAGCTGGAGAGCGACTTGCAGCAGAACAGGCATCCGCAGCGCCAACCGCCTGCTGCACTGCGCCGCCAGGATCGCGATCGGCGACAGCATGACGCTTCAACGGCGTCATTTGGTGTAATTCGAGGGCCACTTTTTTGGGTGCGTTGATCGCACCAGTCAGGAGCAGCATAACATTGTGGCAACAGAGGCCCAAACTCGTTTGGAGGCGACCGGAACCTGGCGGCGCCCTGCAGATCACGGAGCTGGCCGGCTACACGGGCGCGTGTCCAAGATGCTGTCAGTCTTCGAAGACGTGAGCGAGTGTCGCTACAAGCGCACCCTGGCAGTCACCAACGAGGGCTCGGTCAAGAAGGCCTTTGGCATGAAGGGCTTGACCTTCAGGGACGGCATGCACTGAGATTCGAGGTTCGTGCGGCATGCTTGGATGCGAGACTGTTTTCAACCGCTCGATCGGGACCGCATGGTTTACGGGTCATGGTCCCGGTACTAGGTGCGAGGAGGAGGCGAAATGTTTTGAACCATGGTTAAAAGCACTAGAAAAGATGAACACAAGAGAGAAGAGCAAACACGGGAGCTTTTAACCTTGGTTTGAAACGTTCTTCTCTCCTGTGTTCGTATTTTTGGCGCTTTTAACCATGGTTGAAACGTTCATCATCAGCTAGCCCAACAACAAGTACTTTCAGAGGAGACAAGGGTGGGGAACGTCGGCAAGCATTTCTACCTTGCTTTGTCTTTTGTCCGCCATCATCCTTGCTATGCAACAACTTGCGCGTGCACATGAGCAACCAGTCTGTACAGAGGGTGACCGTTGTTAGATTGCTGAGAGCTTGTCAGTGTAGAATGAACACAGCGTTTTCTTGTGTGTTGATTACAGGCAGCGCCTGTAACATTTGCAGCTCAGGGAACAGTTGATGCTCAAGTCTGGGGAAACGTGTTATCTTGCGCAAGTAGAGAAGCAAGTCAGGATAGTCGGGACGCTACACTTCCTGCACAATAACAAAGTCCCAGTAACCCTTTCAAAAGAAAGAAACGTGTCAGCTTTGTTTGGAAGACAACGATCTCCTGAAGATTGTAATTTCAAATCCCATGCGTTAGACATCAGAGTGAGTGCCGCAAAAGTCGTTGCAAGAATCTGTGATCACGTTGAAAAAAAAAACCATGAAACTTGGGAACATTGAGAAGGGGAGTAATGTTCTTCAGCCTGAGATATTCTTTTATTGCAAGATGCCTAGTCACTAACTCTCTTACATTCTTTATGCACCATTAGAAGCACCTCTGACTTGCTTTTCTGCCCGTCAGAGATTGAGGTGCACAGTTCTGGTTGATCATAACCGCTCAACATGTGAAAGTCATGTGACAGTCATATGATTGTCACATTCAACATGGGACAGTCCTATGATTGTCACATTTTTTTTTTTAATGTATGTATGCATGTCACGACTTCTCCAACTTTCTTTCTTTTACCCTCGTGTAATTCATAGCTGTGATGCCTTTGAGGTGAAATAAATTAAATGAAATTAGATAAATGTAACTATCGTAGGATTGCCCCACGTCACAAGTATGCGATTATCACAAAAGGAACCTGTAAAAATCACATGCGAGAAACCTGTGGTCACAAGAAAACACATAGCACTCATAGGATTCTCCCATATTTCAAGCTTGTTGTCCCAAAGGAACATGTGACTATCATAGGATTGTCCCATGTCACAAACGACGGGTCACAAGAACACGTGTGACGATTAAGTACAAAAGCATGTGTGACAATCCATAGTCACTACTGTCACCTCACAAACATGATTTTTATGATCGATTGGCGTCTAATGTGCTCTTGTGACCAGTTGGTGATCCCCAAAGGTATGAAAGCTTGCTAGCGAGGCATGTTTCGACGTGGGTTCCCATCGTTTTGTCGAGACTTGTGCCGTGGAATTACATTTCCTAGACAACTTCTCATGGACGCACGTTTCAGTGGACACACATTTCCGTTGACACTTAAGTTTCATCGACACTCATTACACAGATTGCACGCTGCAGGGACATTTTGTCTCGCATGTATCATTCGGAGTGCGTGTTAACCCATTCCCCCCCCCCATTCTGCGGCGGCTCTTTACAAAATAAGTTAACCCCACCTGTACACGCTCGCTTCATGGCAACGATCTGATGCTGCTTGTTACAAAAAAAAAGAGCTAATCTAAGCTGTCGATGAAACAATCTGTCAATGAAACATTGCGTGTCGGTGAAATGATTTGTCGATGAAACGTCGTTCAACGAACTGATGGCCACCAATGTTCGACTTGTCTTTGATCAGTGCTCATTCACTTTATGCGGCAGGAAGGTGACATTGTTTGTTGTCTGGCGGCCCATGTGCAGGTGTGGTAGTCGAGCGCAATGGAATTGTGGTTCTCGAAAGCATTACCTATCATCACTCCAAACTGCGACGTGGTCGTACCCAGCCTGACCTTCAAGGCAAGGCTTTTCTATCTCTTCTTTTGGGAACGAGTGTTGTGACTTTAGCTTTGTGGTTCTTAGCAACCATCTTGCATTCATTGCACCCATTTGTCGCTTACCTCAGCACTAGGTTCTCCAAGCTTGTTTGATATTTTTATGGGCTGCTTTTAAAGAACAAATAACAAGAGGTCCGGTGATTTGTCAGATGGGGAGCACAAACTTTGTTGAAAAACTTTATAGTATTACCGCAACGTTCAGATTGACTTTAATTTCACAATTTCACTGTGTTGTTCAATATATTGTCATGACCATCAGTTTATATTTCTTGTTCACACGGTTTTTCCTCGTCCTGTCATGTCAAATACTGAAAAGGAGTTTATTTTCATGGGCTTGATATTTGCATGTGTTTCCCGTGTGGGTTTTGGGAGCACAAAATTCTGCTACTGGGAGTGGTGTGCTATGCAGTTGTTACCATAGGGTAATATATTTGGATGACCTCATTTTTTGCAATATTTTTCAAGTCTCGAAATTCACAAAAATGGGGTCGTTTTACGGTAAAAGCAGTTTGTGATTTAGCTTTCGCTGCATGGGTGAAGGCTGCCTGGGCAGCCTTCACCATTGCACTGTCTCCTTCTAGATCGTTAATTCCCCATTTTTAATGTTTCTTTTGTTAAATAATTGAGACATGTCGGTGCCTCGTGGAAAGAGAACGCTTGCTGCCTGCATGTTCTCGTGTTGACCCAGTTCCTCGATATGTAGATGTGCGCTTTGTGTTGATCCGTCCGTCTGAGCGCGGTGTGGGATTGTTCTCGTGTGGCAGATGGACGCAGGGACATGCACCTGCTCATCACGGGTCCCAACGGCTGTGGGAAGAGCTCCCTGTTCCGGCATCCTGAGCGGCCTCTGGCCCCTCTACTGCGGACAGCTGCAGAGGCCCCCAACAAGCAAATGTTCTACATCCCCCAGAGGTCAGCGACCCCTCCTCCCATGGCAGACTGTGCGCTGCATTAGCGGGCAGTGCTGTTAACAGGCAATCCTGGCACGCTTTATTAACTGATGGAATCTGCAGACATACTAGCAGATGCAGAACAGATTAGCAGACAATGTTGGCAGACGGTATTGCTGGGCTGTTAATAGGCAGTCCTGGCAGGCTTCAAGAACCGATGGAATTGGTAGACCATACTTGGGGACGCAAAGAAATTGGCAGACAGTATTACTGACTGGGATGTCAGCCGGGCAGTACTGGCAGACTTTATTAACGGATGGAATCGGCACACTATACTAGTAAATGTAGAAGAAATTGGCCGGCAGTGTTAGCAGACGGTATTACTTGACAGTTAACAGATAGCCCTAGCAGGTTTTAATATCAAATAGAATTGAAGGACCATACCATTAAAAGCTGAAGAGATTGGCAAGCCATGTTAGCTGATGGTGTATTACTACACTGTTAACATATAGTCATGCAGTCTTTCTTAGCAGTTAGAAGCGTTGGATTGTACTTGCAGGCGTTAAAGAAATTGGCCGACCATATTTAGCAGACGGTACTGAGTGCGCTGTTACCAGGTAATTTTAGCAGAATGTCAGCTGATGGAACTGGCTCACCGTACCAGCAGGTTGCAGAAGAAATTGTCAGTCCATGTTTAGCAGACAGTAAGTACCCAGCAGAGCGTATTAGTAGATGGAACCGAGGGACCATATTTGTGAGCAGTACTCACAAACTCTGAACAAACACTCATAATGAACCGTACTGACAGTAAGGATATTTTCTACCATTTTCAAAACAAATTTAGCAGGATTATAGGAACATACAATGGGTCCTAGCAGCGGAGGCATGCGGTTTAGAGAGGCTCGTTTTAGCGAACGCCGTTTTACCGACCCCGGTTTATCGAATGCCTTTATAGAGAACCCAGTTTAGAGAAAATGGCGATGAGCCACCTTTTAGCGAATTCGGCCGCCGCGAAGCGGCGTGTACGGGTAAATCCGGTGAGTTAACATTTTCGTAATGAGCCGCCGCAGACTGCCGCCGCGAAGCGGCGGGAGCGCAGCGGGGGGCATGGGTTAACACGCGGACCAGTGATACACGCAAGAAGTAGGAAAGCCTTTTTTTAAAAAGCGTCCCCTTTTCGATAAACGGCGTTTCTCTAAACTGAGGCTCTGCTTTCTCTAAACCGTGCTTCGATAAAACGTGCCCATTCTCTAAAACGTGCTTCGATGAAATGGCATTCTCTAAACCGTAGTAAACCCTCCTAGCAGTATAGTTATCTAATATTTTATCTTTTTGCGTGTCATAACCCCTTTAACAAATGTTCACGGACTGTATTGGCAGATGGTATAGATCGTTCCATTAGAGTCATAGCAGAGAGGGTAAAAGCGAAAAAATTCACTCCCCCTCTCACTTCGCATAGAGTAACTGTATAGGCTCTGCCTGCAGAGCCGAGTACCGCGTTGCCTTTCCTTTCGCCGCCATCTCGGTATTGGCGGAGGAGTGGTCACGTGGGCAGAGCTGGAGCCGACCTTCGTGCGGGAAGCGGCCTTCCAGAGCGCCGAGTTTCGGGGGAACATATTTTCCGCTTTGCGTTCGAAAAATATAGATCCTAGACTGTAATCGAACAAGCCGAAAGCTTCCTAGAAGTCATTGAGCATTATGTGCGCCAACTGGGTACAGTACAATCCTGTTTTTTATAACGCGAGCGATGTTTTAGGACATCCGTTTCTAAGGTATGTGAAGCAGACGACACGGACGACGATCGCGTTGCTCGCGTCTGCGGCTTTCGCGGAGTGATACGCGATACGCGACCGGCACATCCGGCGGTCTTGGCGAGTCGGCGAGCTCTCGTTCGAAAGCGAGGGGACGGCGTTTTGCGTCAGCCGCTGCGTCGTTTACCGCAATGAATTTTTCATGCGCGTAGAAAGAGCCCCGTGAAAATGACAGGCTGTAGCGTTACGAAGTGCACAAATCGAGCGGACAGCAGCAAGAGCTTGTACCGCATTCCGACGGCGCAACACGATCTCCAAGAGGTCTTAATTCGGGCGTCTCGAATTCGCGAAATGGCAAAAACTTCGTATAAAAAAGAAAAAAAAGTTGCACACTAGTTTAGCATGAAAGTGTGGGTGCTTGACATTCATCAGATTCGCAATATAATTGGGACGCACGAAGGTGAAGCACTGCTTAGTCGACATAAAAAAAGAAGAAAAACTGTCTGCTAAAAAAAAGAAAGTTACAGGTTGAGCAGCGGCACCCGCTCTTTGATTAAACACAAGGGAAAATAAGCAGGCCTGCGTTCTTTTGCTTCTTGTGATCGCTCGAGGGGAAAGGTTCACCAAAAGTTGGGCAGACAGCGGGCTTACGACGCTATATGCGTTCCGGCAACCGCGACTTGACGACATCACTTCACACGCGACCCGCGTGGCAGGTGAGCCGGGTGCAATTTTTGCAATCGGGAGGGAAACAGGAAACGACGGGAGAACGATGACGGCGCATGCGCGCCTCGTCGCCGCACGCCGCACTATTTTACGCAGCGCGCCGCAGCACGCCACAGCACGCCGGATCGCGTCTGCGCCTTCGTGTCCCCTGCAAAAACCGACCGTGGCTTCCCGCAGTGCTTGGCTCCAGAATGGCACCATTGCGGCACTCTGCTCCGCAAGCGGAGCATATACAGTTACTCTAACCCCGCATGTCGTCCGCTCCGCCGAGTGGGCTGTAGGTAGCGTCCGGCTGGCGTGCAAACTGTGTTTAAAATCGCGCCATTTTGGAACTTTTAAGCGCAGATGCGCAGATTTTGGTATGCCAGTTGTCGTGTAATATTATGCTAGATAAAAAGGCTCACAGGGTCCAATTGCGCTGTTACTTGCGTGCAAATAGAAAAAATAGGGAACACTGTGTCAGATTGGCCGGTCTCTCTGGCGAAAAGTAAATCCGGTTGCTGTACCTTTTTTACTATACAAAGTTCGTACTGGTATAGGCCTTTAGCGACCATGAGTGGAAGTCTGAAATAATAAATAAAAACGTGCTCTCCTGCCGCAATACACGCAGTAGTTGAGGGTAGTACTGCCGGCTGACTCAACTGCTATTTAAGTAACGAAAAATAGATATGCTCGTTGATCATTTACAGAAATAGAACAACAGAGAGCTATAGGATGATTTTGGAGTAGACATAACTATTCTAAGAATGCTGAACCACTTCACAACGGCAGCCACGAGCGAGAGTTCGATGTTCCATACAGCTCGCCGAAACAGCTCAAAGATGGAGAACGGCAACCTCCCGGTTTGTTGTCTGCTAGCGGAGTCGGGTGCGTGCCCTCTCTCTCGTTTTACCCCGCCAAACCCGCTGAATTTCCCGGATGTTTGGAGAGGGCGCTGCGGTCGAACAAAATGGTGCCGCCCAGAGAGCGCTAAATGGAATGGTCTATACCACTACAGATAAGCCTGGAGGTGGCATCAGCCTATCCCTGTCTATCTTTTTGCCAGGCCCTACATGGCCCTGGGCACCCTGAGAGACCAGGTGATCTACCCGGACACGCTGGAAGACATGAGGAACCGGGGCTTCAACGACAAGGACCTCGAGGGCATCCTGAACATTGTCCACCTGCAGCACATCATCGTCAGAGAAGGAGGTGAGGCCCCGCTGGCCAGGTCGTTTGGCGTTAAACAAAACACGGAAGAATTGCCCACAGGTTGCTCTCCAGCTTGGCAGTCGACAAGAGCTTCGGCAGCCAGAAGTTTAGACGCCAGGACGCCGGCAATACTCGCATTCTCCCGCGCTCTTTTCCAGGACGTCTATGCCCGACTGCCAGGATTGCAACGTCCGACAGTGCAACGCTCCGGCTTTTGCGACGTCGTCTGTTGCCACTTTGGGACTATTTTCGATGCACGGGCATCTCGCATAAACACGCTTGTTGTGGGTGCTGTGAACCGTTTGGAAGTTCTTTTAAGCTTCTGTCGGAAGCGGGATGTTACGAAATTGGCTGGAGAACAAGAGTGCAGGCTCTTGGGGTGCCCTTGTCACAAGGTTAACCTTTGCTTTCAGGCTGGGACGCCGTGGGTGACTGGAAGGACATCTTGTCCGGAGGAGAGAAACAGCGGATGGGCATGGCACGCCTCTTCTACCACAGGTAACATATGGGGACATTTATCTCGCACCCGCCTGCGTCGACGAGCATTGGCAGCCGCAGATGAGAAGCCAATGGACGTCGATGCAGCGAGGTTTAAGCCTTTTTCCTCGCGTCTTGGCAGTCTCGTTTGGCACAACGGCGTGCCTGCCGTTTTCGCGTGCGGTCGAGGCAGTTCGAAGCATCGTACCGACCTAAGGAAAAAGCTCGAGACAGAAATTCACGTCGCGGCGAAGTCGTCGAATGTCGGCGTCGCGTTCACGCACCGTGGGGTCTCGACGGCATCGCCCGTAACGTCTGTACCTTGTTCTTTTCTAGCTTACCTTAGAGAAAAACAACGGAATCGCGCATTGTAAAAAAATAAACAAATGTCGACAAGCGCTCAAGCGACTTTGACTCGTCGCGGCAAAAACGAACGTGCCTAACCTTTCGTTGGCTTTCTTTCTCTGCTCTTCCGTCACTTTCTTTCTCGTCCTTTCTCTCGTGACATTTGCTACGTTCTGCTCCCGTCGTCGGCGTTGAGCCTCGCGGCCGTGCTTTTATCCGGGCTTCGCTCTTGGGCTTCACGAAATGTCAAACGCCTAGCCAAAGGACCGTCATAGGAAACAGCACGAATAAAGACGAGGACGTAGAAGAAACGCACGGGACGAGCGCTGTCCCGCGCATTTCTTTTACGTCCTCGTCTGTTCTTGTGCTGTTTCCTACGATGAATTCCCACCAACTCGCCCAACTATCCATTGTTCTGAAAGGAATGTTTCGCGTTAACCGCGAGAGCGAATGGCAGACGACCGACGGTCTCTCCCACTTTCGCGCACGGACAGGCCGCAGTTTGCGCTGCTGGACGAGTGTACGAGCGCAGTCTCCATCGACGTGGAGAGCCAGATGTACCAGGCGGCCAAGGACTACGGCATCTCGCTCCTCACCATCACCCACAGGCCGTCTCTGTGGCAAGTCTCTTTGCACCCTCGTCGTTTCTAGAGATGGTTGCCGGCTTCGCGGCACTCTGCGCACATGAAAATGGGGTTCGGCCAGAGCCGTTTCACTCGTTTGCAATCGAGTGAACGCGAGCGCGTTGCACTCGCGTGCAACTGCTTGAGACTAGAGGATGCGCTGTCGCCATGTTTCGGGTACCACTGGAACGCTTCCAATCTGTGCGTACGATTTTTCGTTATTTGCGAGATCAAATATGACTGCAAAGAAAATTATCGACGCTGTTCAAGATCTTTTTTGGTTGAAACTCCACAACTTTTTTAAACTTATTTTTCTATTTTTACGTGGATTAGCACAGCTTGCAGCGACAGAATTTCCTAGGGTGAAAACTGCCGAAGTTTTGCAGACCACTAACGCCCTAGTTATATGCAAGCACCCTTAACTGCAGTTAAGTCATGTACAGTAAACTTTCGTTAATTCGACCTTGACGGGACCTTGAAATTTGGCCGAATTATCCGAATGATTGAATTAAAAAAAGGACAGAAAAACGGCTAAAATTAAACTTTCTTTTATTGTCCAAAGTACTAAGGATGGTCTGCTGCTGTCGTCTGCGCTTAAAACGCGTTTCCAGAAGCATGCTCCAAAAGAGCAAGCCGTAACAACCCCAAAAAAATCGCGCTCAAAAAAAACAAAAAAAACCAGAAAAGTAAGTTTTACGAGTTGACATTGGCGCCAAACAACCAGACCGCAAGCAACCAAAAAAAAAAAAAAAAGGGAAAAGAGAAGCCATCTTTTTGGCACGCAAGATGGATTGTGCACGATGCTACAGAAAAGCGCTTCGAGAGCGCGTGCTGAGAAAGCTTTACAAGCCGACTTTGGCGCCAAACAACCAAACTTTCAAAAAAAAAAAAAAAAAGAGTTTGCATTTTTTGGGGTGAGATGGACCGCACATGACGCTACAGAAATGCGGCAGCTTTGAGACGCGGAGAACATAGCACGTGGTCGGGCACGGAGATAGCGCGCTGGCGCGCGCTATCTCCGTGCCTGACCACGTGCTATGTTCTCCGCGCTACTCCACACCAGATTGGTTGCGCTTGCTCGTGTCATTCGCTACGGTCTATCTCAACGGTGTAGAGGAGCAGGCGCATACTTACGCACGTTCGGCTTTGCAGCAAAGAGCCCGTGTTTCGCCGTACGTAGGTGGTTTTTCTGCCGTGGTGCCGTGCAATGTGAGCCCGCGCGCATTCGCTCGGGACGAATTATCCGATGCGGAGTCTTCCCGAGTTCGAACTATTGAACGTTTTCTCCCATAGAAATGTATGGGTGCTTGCCGGGACTTTTGAACACGATCGAATTAAACGAAAAGTCGAATTAACCGAGGTCGAACTAACGAAAGTTTACTGTATATGTCAGTCAGTTATATGGGTACCCTAAGGGTACCCATATAACTAGGGTATAGTAAGTGGTTTATCTAAGGACTGCAGTCTTGCGAGGCCATTGGGCCGTAGTCCCGGCCTAGTTCCCACGGTGCGTCCCTCACAAAACCTACCGTCGGTGCAGGAAGTTCCACTCGCACCTGCTGCAGTTTGACGGGGAGGGCGGCTGGCGGCTGGAGCCGCTGGACACCTCGACGCGACTCTCCCTCCGCGAGGAGAAGGAGAACCTGGAGGCCCAACTGGCCGGAGTGCCCCAGATGGAGAACCGGCTGCGGGAGCTGTGCTCGGTGCTCGGCGAGGAGTCCCTCATTCTCGAGACGAGCTCGGTCGCCAAGCGGCCGCCCGCGGAGTTCGCCACCGAGAACCTCTCGGACTAGGGCTGCGCTCCGTTCCGGTACCGCTCTCCCGGAGTCTGGAACCGCCTTCGGATTCAGGCCTCTTCTCGACGTAGTCCGGAAGAGGACGAAGATTCCTCTCTGGTCGGAGACGGACGAACGCTCCTCGTTTCGACGAACGAGGCGTCCGTGGTTTTCTCTCAGGAATCCGGCGCTTTCCGTTTTACGGGACACCCGGACATACGTGAGGCCGGCACGAGTCGTAAACGCGTACAACGAGAGTTTGAGCAGAGCTGTGCACTCGAGCGCGGTATGGACAGGCAGCTGTAGTTTTGTTTCGGGGAATCTGGCACGGACCGTGCGCATTTGTGCTCCCCGTCTTACGGGATGACGGGACATTCATAGAGCCGGTGCAACCTGAAAGCGTGTATGGCGAGAGATTGAGCGTTGTTGGGCGGTCAAGCGCAGTATGGACATCTTGTATGTTGTAAGCCGTGTCGAGGCCTGGCGCCGAGATTTCGGAACTACGCCGTACCTCTCGTCAAAGTTCTTGGGTCGACCTAGTTTGTCTGGCATTTTTGCGTCGACCTGCGGTGTGGCGTGAAACCGTGCCACGCCGCTCGTCTTCATCACCCATGGGCTCTTTGGGCCACAGTAAAACTAAACGTTAATGCGTCTTTATTATTATTATTTTTTTTTTTTTGGCAGATCTCGTTTGTATTGGATCACTCCCGAAACGGGGTGATCCGATGCGGACGCCATGCGTTGATTGCCGCGGTCCTGTTTGCTTTCCTCAGACCGTGGTGCGCGTTTTTACCGACGGGTTCGGCGACGGCAACTTTTGCAGACTTGCGACGAAAGTCTAGGAGTAACGACGTCGACGATTTGTTTCCACGAGACGGTTTCAACGTTGCCGATGCCGCGAGTTTCGTTTCGGGACAGCCCACACGGCGAACTAGTGTTTCGTTGCCATGTCGGCATGCCCCAATTTGATTTGGCCGCCGCCATTGTATACTCTGCTCTTTCGCTTTTCCCCTGTCTATGGGGAAATGCCACTTTTTCCGAACACAGTTCTCTTCCTTGCCGTTGTTTTGTTTTTCGTGCAACCTTCTCGTTTCTTTGTGGGGCAGCAACTTTCTGGGGTTGTTCCGTGCAAACGACTTGATTCACGCTTCAGCAATTTCGTCGTCGTACCTCAACATTGCTTCTCTCGTCTGCGCTCTGTGGAGTACCGAGGACTGGTGGCCTTAGCCACTTCCTTTTCTGTTCATCTTTGTTCTGTCTTGGTATTTGTTTTGGTGATGTTGTGTTTTCATGTGGCTACATAAGAGGTGAATGTTTTGTCCACGACCCTTCATAAGTCGGCTTCATAACGTGTACAGAGTGAACGATGTGAGCAGAGTCTAATTATTAAATGAGGGGATGGTGCAATTGTGCGCTGTGCAGACCTGTTTCTACAAGTGCAGTTTTTGCGTTTTCTTTGTAATCTTTGCAAGCTTTCTTTTCTTGTATGATGGTTTGGTCTGGTCCGAGTATTTTTTTGAATGGTTGGTATAAGGGGTGCGTTTCTTGAGAGAATTGGAAGTGTATCGAACGAGTTTGTATTGAGCGATCCCAATATGCACATTGAGAGTGGCATAGTGCTTCTCAATCTTTTTGACATAGCAAACGCATCACAATGTCATGCTTTTTTGTGTACAGTGGCGACTTTACCCGAGGTTGGGGTTTCCTAGACGACGAGAACGCATAGAAGTTTCGAGACTTCTCAATGTTTGTATCGTCGTTTAGAAAAAAAAGAGTGTCTCGGGTAAAGTCTCCATGTTTCTTTCACAATCCCCAGCTCTCTTGCACCTTTGTTTTTAAGATAAATCTAATACAAAAATGTCACATTTGATAAATAATTTGGAAGCGATACATCCTAACGTTATTTAATCCAAGAATTTAAGAGTGCCAGACAAAATATTTGGTGTCCCAATTCGTGGTTTGCACAAGTTTTAGCAATCTGTAACAATACAATTCAAGAGTGGCATAAGTTTTAGCAATGTGTATCAAGTTTTAAAAAAAAGTGGCTTTGATTTTTGTATAGAATGTAGTATACTTTTCGTTTCAGTTTGTTAGGTTCCTCAAACTTCTGGATGAGCAATTTGTTTTAAATTTCATATTTTTAAGGGCTCAAAAGTACTGCAGTGTGAAAAATCTATGAAAATAGAGAAAGCTTTTCGTATTTTTCCCTTCCTCACGCATACGCCTTATGAAAAACTTCTGCGCAGAGTTTAACACTTTCTCCGCTTATTTATTTGCCTTCAAATACAGGCGTGTACCGGTCCGTAAGTTAAGCACGTAACGGTTATATCACACGCATTATATTATACATAGTGTTTTATCGTGTTACATATAGGTTTACTCGAGTCCCAACCAAACCAAAGGTGTCCACTTTTTAAAGATTTCCCACGTCGTAATCCCTCGAGGCTCGGGCCGGAGTCGACTGCAGGGCGGCGACCGTCCATCGCGCCACGAGCCGTTGTACATAGTTTTCTCGAAAAAGAGAGTTTAGACGTCAGATGTCGTCGTCAACGAAAAGTAAAGACCCGATGCTTGTACATAACAGACGGGGTTAAGAAAGTTTACCGACGTTTTGCAAACTAAAACCACCACCACTAACCACCCTGGGAGTGTCCGGTTTGTCTCTGGGATCGGTCCTTCGACACCAGTAACCTTGACCACCCGAGGAGTGACAACAACAAAGTGTGAAGATTTTCAAAGACTTTTGGGTGGGCAGGTGTCTTGAGCAAAAGCAGGCATTTGCTCCCAATTTTTTTCTGCGGTTTGGGGAGGAGTTTTTGCAGACTCTTTTTCGGAGTGATGACACGATTGAAATAAAGATTTGTAACCAAACAAGCATTTGTGGTTTTGTCAAAGAAAGGCGTCACCGAACAAACCGATTTTACAACTACTATTCTGAATTGTGCGATACTAAATATAGCATATTCGAAAAGGTAAAGGCCAGGGATTCAGAAAATATAGTTGGTTTTGAAAGCTGCATTAGGAGCACCAACAATGTTGTTGAGTGCGGCTAGTTTTGGGTGGAAATGTTTAGAAGTACAAAAATTTAACACAAACAGATAAATAGAAGATGAGTAAGTGCAAAATGACGGCCATTCGTTTCACACTACGTCCTCCACTGGATCGTCAAGGGCGACGAAGGGAATTCGGTGAAGGAAGAAGGAAACGAGAGATTACGCTTGTAACAAGGCAAGGGGTTGGGCTAGTTGGTTTGACATATTGAAGTGGAAAACTTTTAGCCTTTCCACTTTGGCAAAGAAGGAAGACCAGCGAAGCTGTACTATGTGGGAATGAAGTAATGGCCGTCCGCAACGGCAAGCCAGAGTGGAAAGGATGGAAAGGCTGCCGCCAACTATGAGCGACGGCGGCAAGCGGACAACCGGCAAACACAACACTCTGGACAGCTACCGCCATCTATGAGCGTTGGCGGCAACCAGAGTTTTGTGTCGACATTTCTTTGCGGGGGACACGATCCTGGGGAAGCTAGCCCTTAAAAAAAACAGCAAAAGATGAAGGTTAAGTAAGAGTACACACAGAGTGCTGGGTACTTGTCTTCCATCTTCTGCACTGTTTTTTCCACTTCCAAGATTACGCTTGCATGAATGATGGCACAGATGCCAGAACCTACATCAAGATCGCTGCTCTGCAATTCGAATAACCCAGATGAGATAGTTTTTCAGTGGGCACATCTTTTTGTTTAGTCCAATGGAAGTTAGGCTAGCACACGTGCCACGTGTGCGATGTCGTGCAGTATGTTTCCAATATCTTGGGGGAAGGGGGCCTCTGCCTCTCTGCAAGTCTGTCAAGATGGCAGTTGCTTCTAATCGTGTCTTGCAGCAACACTATGCACACTGAGCTGCCAAGGTTCCTACAAGTTCTTGTGTCCACGAAGCCTGTCATCTGCGCGCCTCTCGTGGGCTTTCGCGTTTGTCATTTTAAGATGCTATCGTAATATCGGGAGCATATCACAAAGTGGTGTTGCTTAGTTCTTGGCAAATAAATTTAGAAGCCAAGTGGCATCACAAAGAGTTTGTTTGGCCATTCCTGACAATGCTCTGCCACGCAAACGAACGTTAATAGGGATGCCTTCGTTCCCTCCAAAAAGCGTTTGTAATGCAAATTGTCTGTAACAAGAAAAATATCCACGTATTTACCCATTCGTTTTAGAAAATGCCCATTAGTGAGTATCCATATTAACGAGACAGGACTATGGTTGCTTGCACAACAGAAACCCTTTAGGCATTGCTTCTTTGAACTGCACGACTGCAAGCAGGGAAAGCGCTCTTTCACCCAGAGTCTTAACTATGGCCTCTCTCCACAATCTTACGAGGGATAGGCAGTGCTATCCATGTCGATTATTGTGTGCTGCAGCACCAGTTTGTAAAAATGAACAGACTCGCCTGCATCGCCCCGTCCGATTCCGCACCCTTGCCACACTGCGGCGAAAATCGATGAGCATGCACACATCCGTTGCTAAAGAAACGCATTGGCTGCACGAATGCAGCGAGTTTTTGTGCAGCCTTATCGAAGCTACTTGCTTGTACCTATAGCCTTTGCTGTAGTCCATGCCAAGATTAAGTCCAGATGGGCCAAAGTTCTTTTAAGCTTAACAAACAATAGCTGCAGGCAACCAATAGAACAATGCTGCCTGCCAGTGTAGCTATGCCGCCATGCACCGATGGATTTTAAGTACATTAGCAACTCTCGTTCATCGTACAAAGAGAGTTCACTGCAGACGTGGATAGAATTATCTGTGGACACACCTTAATTGTGCTTTCTTCCTACGTACGTACGCTTTGAACATGTCTGCGTGTGCAGAGCACACGAGACTGCGCCGTCTTGCGCACTGCTTCCCGTGGACTAAAGGTACGGTGGTGTCGCACGTGCGTCGAGATCGGTCTTTTGGCAAGCCTAATTTTTGTCTTCGGCAGGCGCCGCATACGGAATTCACAACTCCGGGAATACCGACTGCTCGTTCAAACCACGCCAGTCGACGAGCCGAAACGAGCTCTTTGGTTTCGGCGGAGAGGACCCCGAGGCGAGCGTAACTGAAATAACATATCGGTTTTATTGTAGCCTTTGCAAATATAATTATGGAGATCAGTCGGAGTCCTCTAGGTCATCCGCATGAGTGTACTGGTGGCTCTCTTCCCAGTCGTCCACTGCAAAAGAAAGAAAAAAAAATCATTTGCAATTACATTTTGATTTGTCGATGAAAACGTATTGTGCAGAATTGCACTTTATGAGAACGCCACGTCAATGTCAACACGTCCTCCTCTCCTGCTGTTTTTTTAGCGTTAGCTACACTGGGCGAGGTTGAGCAGTTTCGCATGGCTCTCATAATGAGCCGTGCTCATTATGAAAGCCACGCGCCACGTGCAGCGGCGGTGGCTCCTCCGCCGCCGCCGCGCGCTTAACATAATGAGCACGGCTCGCATAATGAGCATGGCTCATTATGAGAAGCCACGCGAGCCGCCGTCGCGCGCTCCGCCGTTGCCGCGTTGCCTCGCGGTCTGCGCATTCCAGAGGAGTGACATCATAGCCGCGGCAGACGCACTGGCGCCGCCGCGTGCTCAACCGTGCTTCTCCGTTGCGCAGTAGCCAAGTCTGACGCTGCACCGGAGCCGCTTGATAGCGACTCTTATTTTGTGCGCATAGCTCACGTCTACGTATATCCTAACATAGCCGAGCTAAGCCACCGCATTTTTTTTCGTTTTGTTCTTGGAGCTTCTGCAGTTGGCAAACTATTTCTGAAGCATCTCAAAATCCTCTCTCCTGCCTCTTTTTTTCTTTTTTTCGCTATCCAAGTTGTTTTGCGTGGCTGGCGGAGCTCGCGGCACAGATGTGATTGGGAGTGAAGCACTTGGCATGCTTCACTCTCTTTTTTTCGCGGCTAAATCGGTTAAATTCAGTAGGAATGCAATCCTGCATCAGCAAGTTGAAGTGCCACGACTGCTGGCAAGTCGACAGTGCTAGTGCGCAAGGGTACTCTTTCCTCAAAGTGTGTACGAACCTCTCCATTGCGAAAATGCTCAACAGACATGCGGATGCATTTCTTGCTCAAAAGCCCCAAGAAGAGTCGTCGAACACATGCACGCGTTACTACGAGCCGAATATTGCCCACCTTTTAAGTTAGCCCTGTAGGGTTGCTAACGAGGTTGTACCTTCCAACCATTTAATTACTGGAATACCGGAGAGCTTGGGATCACTTGGAAGTCTTATCGAAGTCGCTAGTGCTTTCCTCACAACCAAACAAAAAGAAAGGAAAAAAAACGCAGCATACTAGACTGTTTGCGGCATACTCACTTTGGCACTCCTGGGAACAGTAGTATGCCGGAGGAAACAGCCCCTTTCGCACGCACCTGGTTCAACGAGAAAGAGGAAAATGGTGAATCGGTAAGACCCAAGAAAACGCTATATGCGACACTAGAAACTCGAGGCCACCGGAAACTTTGCTGCTATGCTCTAATTAGCGGTTCATCCTTAGCTGGACTCGCTAAAGCCACTTGATGCATTGGTGCTTGTCTTACACGTGGTATCGTCAACGTGGAGGGCTTTAGGGCACACATGGCTGGTAGCAGGCCTAAAGCAAAGTCCTAGCTGCGCCGCAGAAACTCTCGCATGCACAGTTAGCTTTTGGGAAAGTGGCAGCCAAGTCTGGCGAGCTACGTAGGTAGCTCAACTGCACCTATCAATCCAACTATCTAGAAACTTAACTTGCTACATTTGTATGTGAGCTAAATAGCAAAGCCTTTGCTCAATCGACATTCCGGGTTTTTTTTTATTGTAGCCACGCGGGCGCATATACCGGAATTACAATCTCGCTCCGACTTTTCGTTATAGTCGGATAGAATTCCAGCAAGCTTGCAATACCAGCGTGGGCATTTGGAGCATGTTTCTCCAATTCAAGATCTTGCAGTGTCCAGTGCGCCGTGTTGCGGGTTGTTTGGGTTTCTGAAGTTATTTGCTGTGTTGCAAGAAAAAATATATAAAAATATTGTTTCTAGCTGCAGCAGTGAAACAAAAATTGCAACGAAGTGGGGACACAACGTCGAACCTTCTGATACTTATCGGTAAATATTTCAAACTCTACATTAAATACCGGAACTTTTTCTTTTTGTTCCTTGATTGGGAACGCGATTAGCGCAACAATTGAATTCTCGCCGACACGCGGCGTGCAGATCGCTCCCACAACACTGCACCAGGCATTCGAAGCGACAGACGGTGAAACTCACAGAGAGCAGCGCTTAAGCTTGCAGCCCTCGCTCCTCTTGCAGTAAGCGCAGCACTTGGTCGTTCCGTTCGCCGTCGCCGCCGCCTTCGCCACGGCCTTGGCGGGGCTAGTCTTGGCCGCCAGTCCGTTGG
>JAZHYW010046250.1:0-13834 GCA_037355805.1 Ixodes ricinus | reverse complement strand
TTATATTGCTCGAAGCCTCCGGTGGTGCTTGTCTGCGTAGACACTGAGCCGCACCATGCCGAGCCTCGTTCGTTTTCCTCCATGTCAGGAAGAGAATGTGTGGTATGGAACGTGGTTATATACGGATTTGACCGCAGCGCCCTCTCCTGCATAGACGTTGAGCGGCTACATTCAACATTTCATCCATGACATCCCCAGCTCTTGAGTTACTACCACATCTCAGAACCCCCTACTCGTCCCGCAGTCGTGGCCGAGTGGTTAAGGCGATGGACTAGAAATCCATTGGGGTCTCCCGCACAAGTTCAAATCCTGTAGACTGCGCACTTTTTTTTTTTCCACACGAGCATTTGACGTTGTCCGGACGGACATGGCTCGGGTGTCCGTCCGGCTAAATGTCCGGACATGACGTTGTCCGGACATTTTAGGGGCGAAGCCCCTAAGGAGCTGTCGCCCCTAAAAAGACTCTGTTTGCCATACCCGTTTCCGAAGGACAAGCTCTCGTCCCCCGAATCTGGAACTGGGAACACGGCTGGCGGCAGGTCCCTGCTGCTAACCGAGCTGCAGCTGCTGTTCAGGCTCGTGTTGCTGCCCAGCCGCTCTTCCTCTGCGCCGTGGAGAACCTCTTTCAGGACTACTGTACGCCCACTCCCTCCCGACGCCGCCACCCACCAAGCAGGATGTGCTCAAAGTTGCTGTCGGAGGTGTTTCTCCTTTCTCGATTCCCTTGCTGCACACAAGGAAACCTCTGTTAGGGCACCGATGGAGAACTAAAGAAAACAGCCACCGAAAACCGAAACGGGCACCGACGAGTTCTCAAATGCGTGCAGCATGCACTAGGGGGATCTGTCAAGTCCACAAAGTTTTGTTACACACAACTGGAACTACCGAGCGCGTTGGAGCTTGAAAAGATACGGTCAGTGGTGCGGAGCGGATGGATTTCTGTTGAGATTTCCCGTCGGACCTGGGAGACGGCTGCCACCTGCCAGCCACACTTTCGGAAATCCAAGAGCGAGGCTGCCTAAGGAAATCCTGCCAAGTCAAGCCCAACCACCTTCGGCTAGATCTCATCCAACATCTGAATGCCAACGCACATTTATCGCACTCAAAGGAAATCTAATTTGCTTCTGAAATCTGCCGTAGAAGAATGCAAAAGACCAAACAAAAAACATAAAATTCAGCCCTCAGGAATATAAGAAGTGTTGAGATTATTTTAAGTTATAGGAAGTGTTCTCACAGTGTCAGCATGGGAGAAGTCTTCAGAGTCAAGGGTGTTTCAGCATGTAGAAACAAAAGAAAAAAATCTGGAAAGAAATGAAGCTTTGTGAAGATACAGCAGACCACTCTTCACGAATCCCCAAAGTTTACATATGGAAGACACTGTACTGTAAACTCTCGTTCGACTGACTGGAAGCAAAAGCAAATTGGAAGGGGTATTTGATGGGAAAATATGTCATTTTAGTTTAAGTTGCACTGCCAATGTAGTTACCGTATTTACTCGCACAATGAACGCACTCGCGTAATGAACGCACCCCCCAAGTCGGCTCTCAAAATTTCGACTTTTTTTTCCCTCGCGTAATAAACGCACCCCCAACTCGGACGTCAAAATTTTGACCCCCTCCCTCCACGCGCGCGAAATGAACGCACTTTTCTATCCTGGTGCAGCGAAGTCACGAATGCATGTGCAGCGTGAGCGAACAAAACGCCTTGTGAAAGGCGTTAAAAAAATAAAAAAAGATCCAACGGAAGCAAAAAAAAGCATAAGAGATTTTTTTTTTTTTTGCACAGCGCAGTTTGGATTTTAGGTTGCGCGCCGCGCGCAAGGAGTTAAGAAAGAGAAGCGGAGAAGACCTCGCCTAAGCAAAGCGAAACAAAACAGCTTGCGAAAGGCGGCAAAAAAAAAATCCACGGAACCAAAAAAAAAAAACAAAGGAGCTTTTTTTTTTTTTTTGCACAGCGCAGGTCGGTTGCGAGTTGCGCAAGAAGATAGGAAAGAGAAGCGGTGAAGCCCTCGCCTAAGCAAAGCGAAACAGCTTGCGAAAGACGGCAAAAAAAGAAAAAAAAATCCACGGAGTTAAGAGAAAAGAAAAAAGCATAAAGAGGAGCTCTTTCTTTTTTCGCACGACGCAGTTTGGTTCCAGGGTCGCGCGCCGCGCGCAAGGAGATAAGAAAGAAAAGCAGAGGAGCCCTCGCCCAAGCAAAGCGCACATAATGAAGGCATCCTGCCCTCGCCTCCTCCTCGCACTTTGGAAAGAGAAGCGACAAGCCCTCGAAATGAACGCACTTTTCTACCCTGGTGCAGCGAGGTCGCGAAAGCATGGGCAGCGTGGGCAAACAAAACAACTTGCGAAAGGCGGGGGGGGGGGGGGGGGAGGAGGGAAGGAGGGAGGGAGGGGGAACAAACAAACACAGAAGCAAAAGAAAAAAATAGAGAGGAGCATTTTTTTTTTGTTTTTGCGCATCGCAGTTTGGCTTTGGAGTCTCCGCGCCGCGCGCAAAGAGATAAGAAGTTACGTCGATTTTTGCGGGATAAAAGGTCCGTTCATTATGCAAGTAAATACGGACGCAAAAATTTTACCTCGCGTAATGAACGCACCCCCCAACTTTGCCTCGATTTTTCGGGAAAAAAAGTGCGTTCATTATGCGAGTAAATACGGTACACAAAAACGGGAGATCAGTTCCACAAGGTCCCCTGCATCGGCAAGGCTAAGCTTATCACAAAAACCAGCCTTCAAGAGAACCCTTGAGCTCTCAAAATATGCAGGCACGCTCGCGGCAAGAAGTGAACAGTGAACTCCGAGAACCTTAACACTAGTGGGGAGAGAGTCTTTGCTACAACCAAAGCTACAGCTTCGAGGATACACACGAATGCAACTTGTCCTAGAGACAAGATGTGCCGCACAGCACACTTGGCGAACCACAGGAACCAAAAAATGAGAAAAGGAAATGGCCACTCACCTCCTCCCCTTCTCCAGCCTGTCGGGCAGGTGGTGACTGGAAAAAGAATGCCAGAAGTACAAATATCAGGCTGCAAAAACCAGAGGCACAGTCAAGACATCTGTTGTTTCATCATATCAAGAATAAGAGTCATTATCTTGGCGTTCTCTCGGGCGATGCAAAAACGAGAAAAAAAAACACGCTTTAATTTTTAGTCAATTCTGGTTCACGAAATGCAGTTTGACGAGACAAATTGATAGTTGCCTGAACAAAATTTGTCCAAAACCGTTAATGTTACGAACACACAACGAAAATGAGAGATGCTCCGGCTCTCTCCATGGGGATCGAAGTGCTGTACTTATGCTGCAGAACCGCTACTTCTTACAGCGCAACATGTTACTTTTGTTTCACACCTTCGTCGTGCTGCCTCCACGAATTTACTTCGATCTCGAAGACCTAGAGGTCTTAACAGAAAGAAACAAATCCCGGGAATGACACAAAGAGAAACAAATCGTAGGCAACTGAAGAGGTAGTGGTTTTCTGCTGGCCGTGGAAGAAGCTTTTAAACAATTCCGGTCCACGAGATGCAGCTCCACAAGTCAAATCGATAGGTGCTTGAACTCTTCAAAATCAATCCACAAATGAGCAAAAAGTATGCGCACATCACAAGAACATTAAAAAACAGAATACTAGCACTCTTTACAGAAAACTAAACGCCCGCGTGCGCACGGTGCAGCATGCCGGTTATGGCCTACAGGCGACAACGCAGCACCTGTGTATCGCACTTTAGTCTCTTCCACACGGATTTCCATGTCTCGCCACCCAGGGTATCCAGACCAAAGAACAAAGCGAATCCTGGGACCAACCCCGAAGAGGAACCAGTCGTAGGCAACGGTCAGGTAGGCCATCTCGTTGGCCGTCAGCGACGAGGTGGATGCGTCCGTCGGCCCACAGGGGACAACCGCAGCAGGGACACAAAGAGAGGGGGTCCGGTCCCAGCCAGAAATGCAGTGCACCAGGAGCCCTGTGTTGCCTGCACACAACGCGCCACAGTCGCATTGTGTGAACTCTGCGGAAGCCTCGGTAGCCTGTTACTTCTTTATCGCAACATCGAACGATGCGACATGCCGGATTTGGCGAAAACATTGATTGCCACTTCGAGGCCGCCTTGGATGGGATACTGACGCTAAACACGCCGGTCGTAAATGCACTCCAGGCGCCGCTGCGTGCTATGGCGCCCTCGCAACCAGCCCAAAAGGCTGATGGCAAGAAGCGCGTGGCAAGGATTAGGGGCGAATGGCTGCAACGTCGCCTCCCACCGAGCCGTCTGCAACCCTGCGGCCGCTGCTCAGAGCGAGTCTGGTCAAAACCGACCGATTAATCGCGTTGTTTGGCAAAGTGTGGCACATCCCGTTCTGCATGCCTCACCTCCTTACTGGGTCCAAAAGCCCAGACCACAAGGCGGTGTCATTGGTTTAGTTTTAGTTTTGCAACTCTACTATTTTGGCTAGTCGGCACCGATTGCTGCAAGTAGGGAGCAACCTTCGAGTCCCTCTATAAATCTATGATATATTGCCACGCACAAGTCGACGCCAAATATAAGATGATCCATACCAAATGCCTACCCTTGGCAGCGTAAAAAACCCACGAATTTTGGAAAACGGTTAAACGGACATTTATTTTAAAGAGAAAGGGTGAGCACTAGGAATGTTAGAGGAAAGGTTTCTCTCCTCCACCCCAGCCTTTTTAGTGCTCGCCCCTTTCTTCCATCGCTTGGTGCTGCCTTTGTCTCCACTGCACGCAACAAGTGACACTGAGTACAGGACCAAGCTTGCATTTCTGCCAAACACTTCCAGCTAGCAATCTGAAAGACGCCCTGAACAATGCAACAGAGCTCGATGCTTTAAAAAGACACTTTGAAAAAAACGGGGAAAAAAAAACGGAACTCTGACGACTGCTTACCATCGAAGATGTACTTGAGCAGGAGCTTCATGTAGTTCTGAGTGAGCCGGACCACGTCCCACGTCTGGAGAACCCGACAGAAAACAAGAACAAACTTTCAAAAGTCAAGATCCCTCGGCATGCAGAGCAGATCCCCAAGGTCGTAATCGGCCCGCTGTCGGAGCAATGGCCAGTTTGTCCACTGCTGAACCTCTTGTCTACCCCTTTGGATATCAAGGAAGCCCCATCAGCCTCGAAAGGCAAACTGGGAAAACCCTCCTGGTATCTGCATTGGTGCAGTAAAACAGTGCAGAAGCCTGCAGGCCTTGGAAACAATAATGTGCATGCTGAGGGAGCATTTAGTTCTATAGTTCTTCTCAGTTTTTGAAATTTATACACCCTTACACTAAATTTAATAACCATATGCCAAATATTTAAGTTGAGAAATAAAATATTTTTAACACATTGTGAGGCAGTAAACGAAGTAAAGGAGTTCAATGTTCCAATGCATTTTATTCAGTTCCACTTTTTGCTGCAAATTTCATATGAAAGAATATTTTGTTCGAGGTAAAAGTATTTTGATACCACAATCAAGATGTTTCTGAACTGAAATGTACTGGGGAAATCTGGCTATCTACTTTATTTTGTCTTAACTTGAAGTCCTCACGGAGAAAAGCTCTTTTTCAAAAATTGACATAGGACAGATATGATTCAAAAATATACGAAAGAGTCAGACGAAGAGGACGGACAGGACAAAATCTTTATGCATCTAAAGAATTACACCATCTTCCCGAGGGGAACCATGGGGTGATGCGGAGCATCGCGAATCGTAATTAATTTATTCCCTTCTCGATCGATTTCTTTTGGCCGGCCGGATTTGGGCTGCGGCGGACGCGAGCGGCCGAGAAACGCTAGCAGACGACAGCCGCAGAGTTGCGGGAAAGCCCACCCCACTGGAAAGCCCTGGCGTGGCGCTGCGACCCGCGCGCCCAAAACTATTTTCCTTTCACTCCTTCGGGGGAACGCGCGCAGCCGGCGCAGCGTGCTACTGCTGCTTATATTCACACTTGAAGGAGAGGAGACTAAAGAAGGAGAGTTGCACGTGCGCGCGCGGTGCGAGCCAGAGCGAACCACGAGAAGTGCACGCAGCTGGTAGAGAGAGGCGGAGAGAGTAGCACGCAGCTGTTGGAGAGAGGGAAGGAGGAGAGTTGCGCATTCGTAGTGTGAGTGGGGACGACGCCGACGCCGCGGGACATAGACCCGAGCAAGAGATGCTCCGCATCTAAAATATACGAAAGAGTCAGACAAAGAGGACGGACAGGACAAACATCTTTATGCATCTTATATTTTGAGGTAACAACTCTTCCTGGAATATTTACATTGCAGTTATAAAAAACGAATTAAATGTATTAATGAACAAGTCTTCACCAAGAAAGTTTTAAACATAGAAAAAGGTTTTTCTATGGGAAAAAGGTTTAAAGGTTTCGGGAAGAGACTTCCCTTCTGCAAGTGCGCAGAAAATACAGTTGCAAAGCGTTTTTAGAGAGACCAAAAGAACGAAGGAACATTGGAAAAAGCAAAGAATTTCTTTTATATATAATAGTACAAATAAAAGCACTTGAGCATGAAAAAACTACATTCAGACAAAACATAGTACATACAAAAACAGAACAAAAAAGTAGCAGTATCAAGGGGAACATGGTCGTGGCATTCGTTATCGAAACCAAGAGAATAAATCACAGGCAACGACCTCCGTCACGTTAGAGCTCCAGACCCAGAAAAATAAAACAAAATAAAAACCGGGGTCAAGTCGGAGCGAGCCCCTGCCAGGACAACGCCGAAGGAAACTAATATCGTAAGCAAACCTGAAGTGTGTGTAAACGGACACCAGAAATGTTACTAGATAGGCCAAAGTCCCACATACCCCACTTTATATTCGAGCTGTCAAAATGGTGCTTAATAGTTTCATTTGCATATCATAGATTTCTTAATGAAGTGACATGTCTTACACAGGTGTGTTAAATTGTCCTAGAGGGCCGAAAGTTTGCACAACGCACATACACGCGATGTAAAATCTCCCCTACGAATTTCATTACGATCACTTGAGTAGTTCAGAAGCTAAATCTCTAACCAGTGTCCCCCCTTAAATTGGAAGAGCACTCCACCTAGGGACAGGGACGGCCAAGGAAAATGAGGGCCGAGGAACACACAAGGGTACTTGGGAAACGCCCGGGTTTCTAAAACCCAGCTCGAGTGCCCATGTTCTACAAGATACAAAAATTCCAGACATGGACAGAGTAAAGAACACTCACGGTGTACTTCTTCCCAGTCAATGTTGAGTTGCGAAGAAATGGTGTCGTCTGGAATGTCGAGGGCAACGTCAACAAATGCCTGCGGGAAAAAAAAAAAAAAAAAACTTGGATAGGAATAAAAAAAGGAAAAGGCTTGCCACCACAACTTGGCGCAGCGGCAATGCCAACTGCCGCACCTGGCTCCAGTCGTAGACGAGGCCTTCCCCGTTGTACTCCCGTTGTCCCGATAGCCCCTGAAGAACTCGCAGCCTAGAGACGAGGAAGGAGAATAAACTACAAACATCGTGGCGAGACACTTTCAGCTCGCCGTGGAATTCTACTTTCGAAGTTCAAGAACCACAGACAAGTGTTCGTCCAACAAGTGCCAGAAGACTTTAAGTTTAAAATTCATCACGGACAGGCTGTAAATTGCAGACACTCCTCGATGAGCAGAGAAATAAAATCAAGCCCTGAATTCTGCCACACAGATCTACTCTGTTGCCTTGCTCCATGATGCCTACTATAAGACACCAAGCATCTGCACATGTCACAGCAAACACCAATCTACCTCTGAAACACCCAAGAAATAAGCAGAGGTTATATCAAAGAACCGACCCAGCAAACTTCCCAGCCCCCTAAGCTAACCGAGGTGCTGCCCCATCCCAGCTACTTCTAGCATGCCGGTGCAAGGCAGTGAAGCTGACATGAGAGCACTGGAGCAAAGCAGTGAAGCTCGACGCAAAAGTGCCGGCGGAAAGCATGCTTAGAGCAAGTGGCGAGGCTGCTTCAAGTGCCGGGTTCCGCTCGACCCCTGTACAGATTCTATACCATTCGGTCGGACCAAGCAAGGACTCCCTACCACATGACCCTCCTACTTTATTGCTCTTGGAGGTGGAAAATGGGAGATGGGCACTCTGGTAGGCCACCTTTTGGGTAGGTGCTCTTAGTATTTTATAGTACCCTCAAGATGGTGAAGTTCCATTTTCACCTCTGGAGATAACCAAGACATCTACACAAGCTAGAGATTGAGGGTTCTGCAAAGCAGTTTCGAAATTTCCGGGCTTTTGCACTCTGCTGCACCTGCGCACCATGTCAAGTGCCCACTGTATTTCTTTTTACTCTCCAGTTCGTATAAAATACTTCAGACTTTATTAGCTGCGCATGTTCTTTAACCTCCAACAAGGTTCGAGGAACTTGCCTGGATAAGGCAGTGCGAGGATGGCGAAGTCGTTGTAGCGGTTCTCCTTGTCCACCTTCTCTGATGAAGTCACGCTGAGAACAAACAAAAGCCAGGCACGGGCTCGGTCCAGTCTTGAAGTGACAGGGGTCTTTGTGCGACGCAGCAGAGACAAGACCAATATCTTAACTGAAGCTTGGCAACAACTGCTTCCCCTTGCAATCAATTGCAATCCAAACAATACCCTTAGAGCTGCCCCTTTATATCCTGAGAATTTCACCTAGAATTCAAAATTTGAATGTTAGCAGCTTTTTTCAGCTGGACAGCGAAAGGACCGACCCTTTCCCACGTACGCATAAAAGCTTAGCAAATCTTTTCAAAGGGGTAGGACATACGACGTCCAAGGATGGAACTTTTACTCGACAAACGAGACCATAAAATCCGCGTGGTGCGGGACGCGGAAAACACTCACTTCATCCACATCTTTACTTTCTTCTTCTCCACCATGAAGTCGCAGATGAGGTTGACAGACATTATCTGGAAGCAGACGGATGTCTTCCTTCCTCACTTTGGTGAACAGCTGCCAGTCACTGCGCAAAACAAACATTTAGTTCACCGGCGAGTGCTCGCCTACTACTGCCTCCAACGAGAGAACTGCAGTCACGATGCTATTAATAATACAGTTATGGCTGTTATGGGGGACTGCTGCTGCAATCGCAACGTCAACGTTGCACCTGGCAAGAAACTAAGACATCAAATCATGCCACAATATTTAAACTGAGCAGTTCATCCCACAACAAAGAGACCTCTTGCCTTTAACCAGAGAACTAGCCTGGTTAAATATGGTCACACGATTCCGCGAAGCAACGAGTATTCTGCCTGGCACAACGCCGACGTCACGAATACCGCTGGGAAGCGACGCTAAGGGGTAAGGCAGAGAGTTTGTGAAGGACACGTTGTTCAATTATAAAGACTCCTGCGTGCACTGTGAAACCTCCCAAAAGTGTCGTCATCACTTGCATGTAAACCTCACTTGGAACATTCAACACCGACGAAGAAATCCGCGATTCAAAACTTCCTAGGCATGCCTCGAAGCTTTACCACCACCTATCGCCGGAAATCAATGTCGCTAGTCGAAAAACGAGTGGTTCCTCACAAACCCCACCCAAGAACTGTTTGCGTGTACCATCAGATGAAAAGCAACCCATTGCCCTTAACAGTACCCGTTTATTCTTGGACTTCGGAGACCACAAGGCTGCGTTGGTTGCGACTCGGTAAATAAGGAGTAGATATGCATATCGAAGTGTGTGTCACTATGCGCGATAACGGCTATTGCTGTCACTTCGTACATTGTGGCAAAAAGCTGTGGAGTAGTTGGGGAGGATTACAGGCCAGGTTGCAACTTGAAGCCTAGAAAAACAGCAGACTATCAAAGAGAGATAATAAACTCCAGAGATAAAAAAGGGGCAAATATAGCCACGCCGATTGTTTCGACTATCGGCACAGCCGTCAACGTGAAAACCAGTCTCGTTTACAGCAGCTTGGTTTTTACTACCCTTTCATCGCCACACTTGTGGTTGGGGGGAAAGGAGGACAGGATCTTCACACTCGCAGAAGC
The DNA here is from genome assembly GCA_037355805.1 of Ixodes ricinus. Classification (NCBI taxonomy): domain Eukaryota; kingdom Metazoa; phylum Arthropoda; class Arachnida; order Ixodida; family Ixodidae; genus Ixodes; species Ixodes ricinus. Next base: position 3,873 of record JAZHYW010046250.1, on the reverse strand, counting down.
TGGGAGTTTGCGAGTCTGCTCTAAACCAAGCTCCATTCAAGAAGGCTGCTGCAGGATACACATACAGACTCTAGAGGAAAAATTTGAGCAAACAAGGTCGGCAATCTGGGGCGATGCGCGGTCGCAGTCTACTTTGCAACTATCGGCGACGTCTGCAAAATTGACAGCATCTATAGTCCTGAACTATCCAGCTGGGACTAGTGTTCTCACAGAGCTCGGACACTAGGCTGGGCTGAACGCCAGCGCAGCACTCTCATCGAAACTGCACCCCACGTTTGCCTTCTTCAGGAGACGCCAAAAATTCAGCACCATGACTTCCTCATCCGAGAGGTGTCGACACCGCTCCCCGTAAATTTGGCTGCGGCAGACGACCACGCACGCCACGAGGAGACCGATCTAGCTCCACCCACCTGGAGGACTTGCTGGATTGACGACTCCTTCCAGGCGCCGTTTCCCTCTTCCGCCTTGTGACCGTTTCCGCACTCCGAGGCACAGTCTGCTGCCACGTCCACCTCGGGCGGTTGCTCTGCGCGTCAGACGGAACACTGTCAGCCGGTGGGCTGTGCCAAATGCTTCCGCACGGTTTCGCCCACAGTGAGGCGAAACCGTGCGAAAGCATACTAGCGGTACAAACGATAGGACCAGCATACTATCGTTGGTACCAGCGTACCAACAAAAGTGCCCTCAGCGCCTCCCTCCGAAAACTGCACCTGTGCAATGTGCATCAGTCATCTGCAATGAGCTAAAGGTTGAACAATGCTCACGCACAGCGCGGAAACAGTTTCTCTTCCTCCTTGTCAATTGGAATGCTAGCACTTTAACTTATTGAAGGTCTTAGCTGCGAAACAAATTAGAGGACAACTACTGGAATTAGAGACACTAAGCAACGTTTTCAGCCTTGTCATTATTCCATTCTACAGCAAGGAAGGCTTAGAACAACCAAGCACACCCATATCAACTGTCAGGATCACTTATTACGATGAGTCAGCGTCATAACAAAGACGGACAAACGGGAGAGAGGTCACGAAAGTTTCACCGGTACGCACCAGAGAAGAAATAATCGTAACCATAGCGGCCATAGATCTCTGGACCACTGGAAAGGGTGGCCGACCGACAGATGCGCTGGAAAAATTATGCAAGAGAACATGATTGTCAGAATTTGACACCCAGAAACCTAGCCGCAGTCCCAAATGGTTTACATATTGGCCAAGGCACGTTGACCAATCCGGCATCCTATAAACACCAGTAGAACACTAGTCGCAACACGTAATTCATAGCAGCACCACACGAAGGCCTTCCGAAGTCTTGCCTATTAGGCATCTTACAAAATTAGCAGCCGAGGGCAAGAATAAACAGTTTAAAGGTTTAGAGCCTTCAAACTATGCAACATAGGAGCAGATCGGCACCACGGTAAGACGACCAACGTTACCCATCAAGCTAATCTTAAAAGGCAACCAAAATTTATGATTTCGCTCCTGCACTGGGCTTTTAAATCAGGCGGCGCAGATTCAATTCAAATACGTGTCCGCAGGATGGTTGGCCAAGTGCTTCGAAATCTGCAAAGCCAAACAAACAAACAAACAACAAAAAAAGGCAAGGCCAGAGAAGCCCGAGGTTTGGTGGCCACTTCCAAAGTGGGCCCACCTTTCCTTCGTAGAGGATGACCGGCACCGGGAAGCGCGCCCGGCACCTTGCGTTCCGGGCCTTGGTTTGCTCCCGCAAGCGAGCCGCATCACAAGGCGGTGTCGAAGAGGCGCAGGGCCTGGGGAAAGAATTAATTACTAATTATTCAATGCTTTAATCGCAATTAATTTTTTTAGCCAGTTATTCGGAAAAGTTCTTGACAATCCAAAGAAGTAAAAAATGTAACGCTTTCACCACCCAGACGTGGACAAGTACACCTGGATGGAGGGCAAACTGTAGGTAAACTTTTGGCCTAAAGCAAACAGCAGGGGCCGAGATTTTTAACTCCAGGTAATTGCAGAAGGTTACACAAGTCCAGGCCAGTTCATCGTCGTTCGAGCGCGTGAAACTATTGTGAAGATTCAAGGGACGTCGCTCTTGCCAGAGAATGCAAACAACCCTCTTTGCCTCATGCAGCTGAAGTAATAATTTGCGACTGTGACCCTCTTTGAACTGTTATAAAGAACACATCAAAGATGATTTGAAATCAAAACTATAGGACGGCGTTAGTCACATATTCAGCAAAGGCAAAAAAACACTTCCCTTTTTTTTCTTTTTTTAATATATTATGGATGGAAATTAACCTGAGGACAGATTAATCAAACCATTAATCGAATAAAGGGTGGCAATTAATCGAGTTAAACATTGTAATTGATGCCCAGCCCTACAAAAATTATTATTTGTCAAGAAATTTGTGCCTTGTAAGTTCATTGTTGTAAATAGTTTGTTAGTGAGAGTAAAAGAACTTCGGCCATTTCGCCTTTATCCAATATTCACCGCCATTTCCGAAAATGACTGATGCACTAGTGAATACCCTTAAATCAATCGTACCAGTTAAAAACATTGTATAGGAGAATGAAAGGGCATCACGAAAGGTGTGTTAAGTACTTGTACTTTGAAAGTACATTGTATTTATAGGCTAGTTCAAGTACATTATGCCCAGTGTACTTCCTTCTTTACAGCCTGGTGTGCTTACCACTTTACTTGAAGTGCATAAGCTCTAATTTACTGTGTACTTGTACCAGATGTACAGTGCTTCCCAAACTTATTGCCTCCGGGTTCCCGAACATTGAGCTTGTGTCTGCTACTTACTGCTAAATTTGTCACTAAAACGTTCGGGATTCCTACTCCAGGATGGGATAGAAATCGGGATCCCAAACATTCTTCAGATAGTTCAAATGGCCGCCGCAGGAGACTCGTCGGAAACGGCAAATGCCGTGGCAGCATTAAGTTTGAGGCAGCGTGGCAGCGTTCACCGCATCCACGTTTCAGGTTCCTCGATTTCCACCCGACAACATCCCACCCGTGTACTGCCGCTGCATGCCACAGCCCTGGTTAGGGGCACAGCAACAGAGGTGGCTATGGCGGATGCCCGCTCTGCTCAGAAACGCTCTTCGGCTCTCAAGTCCACGAGAACTAAAGCAGCTACGAGTTGGACCGTCTCAACAAAAGCGACGCTAGAGTTTCCTCATGCTTTCTGCAAAAACTTGTACAACCAATTGCCAAGATTGAGACGTCAAACGATACGACGCGCCTGTTCCGGAGGCGTGCAATTTGCTGCCACTTCGAGACCCGCAAAAGTGCATTCGGGACCACTTTCAAAGCATGAGCAGTATACAATGATAAACGCACCGGTTGGAGACTCAATCCACGCATCATACCGGCATCGACAAACCACCAGTCGTACCCTACTTCCGTCTCCAACGACCGTGGAAACACGGCGCGTGACGGCAATAACGAACACGCCCACCTGATGACAGGGTCTGCGTTGTGGCCGCTCAGAGGTTGTTCCAGGAAGACTATGTTGGCCGGGTATGCGCCGTTAAGGGTACCCTGCTCGTTGCTGATGACCTGGAACAGACAGGGCATGCAAGGGCGCCGTCAGAGGTGTCGACAAACGCGACGACACTGCGGAGGACTCTTTTGAACCTATGCTACACGAGCAGTCGAGGAAATGGCTCGTCGGATGACAACTATGTGGGCGACGAGCTCACGCAGTCGTGTTTGCGTGTTCATTCTGCAGTTGCGCTACGACGTGGCATCGAGAGCTTGGGAAAAAATGGCTATCCTTTCATCAACCAGACTTCTTGCTAGCGATGCAACTTTGATCTCTGCTTCATGCAAACACATGAATCGTCGTATAGCAAAAAGCATAGTTGGCTAGAAAGTGCAGTGCTTCAGGAAATGTGT
>JAZHYW010046249.1:0-36273 GCA_037355805.1 Ixodes ricinus | reverse complement strand
TAGTATAATAATACTTCGTTAAAACTATATATTATCTTAGTTCCCGAGCCTGTAATATTTGCAGAGAGGCATATTTTTCGCCGTTATCAAGAGTTTCAAATGTTTAACCATATGCAATATTAGCTGCAATTCATTAGATTGAGCGATCTTTTTAATTTGTTCTTCCGGTGGGCAGAACGGGTTTCGCCCAGAAGTGATTTTGTAACGTACCAGGGTGCATCTCCTGAAAGTTGCTTCGTACATTGTTTTTTCTGTAGCAAATATTATAGACGACATAGTTATTGAAGCATATACGTGCTAAGCCCGGTTGAAGGCCACATTTACTGAATTTTCAACGTGTGCATTCCACGTAAGGTTTTCATCAAAAGTTATTCCTAAATATTTTGTTTTCGGTCGAATATTCGGCGGTGAGATAGTCGTGTAAAGAATTACAGTTGTTGGAATGCAGATAAGCTAAGGACGTATAAGCTTCACTTTTTTTATGTGTGCAGGCAAATTCGCATGTTAAATCGTTCTAGCTTCGTTCTAAATATAGTATTCCAGAGAAACTGGTCTACTACTTCGCTTACGTCACTGGTAAAATTGATGACTGCAGCTTTGTAATTTTTACTGCTATTAAAGCAATTGCAGTGTCAATACGCATATTAGGAAGAACTGAGAGTTGAGAACAAAGTTGTCTAAGTCGTTTGGTGTAAATGCATAAACAGTAGAGGACCTTGAGTAAATTCCTGTGGTACGACGGACTAAAATTTAGAGCAGGACAAGAGTTCGCGTTTGTTACCTTCTATCCGTACACGTTGTGCATGTGGTTATGCAAGTAGTTCGTAGGAGAATGAAGAAGAGGTCCTCTGGATCCAGCATTTTTTAGTTTATTTAATAACAGCCTGTGATCAATTGTATTCGAACGCTTTTTTGGTTGCGAGAGAAAGTGCTGAGACTATGTGATCATTATCTTACTTTCATGAGTGTTGCCATACTGGCATCTATTTAATAAAGAAGTGTTTTCGCAAAACGATCGCATCAGAACAGAGCAGAAACGTTTCCATATTTAGGGATATATACTCATAGAATTGCTATAGGTATGTAGTTTGATACCGAATTTCGATTACCTTTTTTTCGTATATTGGACTTGAATTATATGCCAGATTCATACATATCTGGCATCACTCCTAGTTTTAATAATTATATTTATTGTGGCAAGCAATATATTACTTCATTTTATGAAAATGATGGTATATAATATTGTATACCTGTGGAATGCAATTCTGGTAAAAAACACTCGCTGAACCCTGGTGCGTATCATACCTGCCTGTGCATCTGGTTCCGTCGTGAATCTGGAAAGCTCTGCAATATGTTGAATTGCTGTACACCTCAAAGTTGGCGGTCATGCCGCACAGCCCATATTCAGTAACTTATAAGATGCCCCCCCCCCCCCCACCCCAGAAAAAGAACGCCACAAGATACCTTCTAACCCCCGGACATATCGATCATATGAGTTCACTTGGTCTGGGCCTTTTCAGACACTGTTCGGAGTCCGCGAGACGGGCAGATTTTTACGGCATGCACACTTTTCAGAAATGTCTGCTGCGGGTACGTTCGGGTCAAAAAAACGCTCTTACACCACGAGCGCTGAATGGCAACGGCCTCTCGCTTGCAAACTCTGGTGTATGGTCTCTGGTCGCTTGCACTTGAAGCGAACGTGAGCTTGCTTTCCAGAACGTCTGGGACATTGATTTCTTTATTATTGCACTCAACAAAAAACACTAGATGCGTGTATTTTTTGTTTTCATTTACCCACTCTTGGTGTTCGGCGGAATCTGTTACGTTTAAGTAAGCGAGGGAACAGAGAGCTCTTGTAACTTTTCACAGAGAAGGCTTTAGGAGGTTCATTCATTGTACTGAAAAATAGGTCGGTGTAAAACTTTAAGAACAAAAACAAAATTTTTTTAAATTAAATCTCTTATTTTTTTATGCGAAGTAGACAAACGAAAGAGCACCGTCGGGCGAACTCTCGCTATTCACACATGTTTACCAGTTGATTAAATAGCTTGAGTGTTTCACGAGAGATTAATACCCTAAATCAGTCAGAAAAAAAAATCCGATCGTCTCTGGTGCAATACACGAGTTGCAGCGTCGACGTGACGGTTTGTTCTGTTTTACTCCCGAGCATAGAAGAAAAAGGTTTTATTTTCGTTATTTTGAGAGCGCAGCTCTTAGGCGCCAGTTTCCAGCTTAAGTGGCGTCAGCCGTCGGCGTTGGCGTCGCCGTCGGCGTAACCGCGAGGTACATCATGGGAATTGTTCCATAATGAACCGTGCGGGACCCCGTGCGTAGCCTGCGACGTCACTAGTGACGTCACGAGGACTCACGCGGTGCATCATGGGACATTTCCCATGATGCAACGCGTGGGGAGGAGGAGGGGAGAGGGACGAGGGGTAGGATGTGGGGAGAGGGAGGAGGAGAAAAGAGGAGGAGGGAGGAGGGGAAGAGGGGAGAAGGGAGGAGGAGAGGAGAAAGGGAGGGGAGGGAGGAGGAGGGGGAGAAGAGGAGGGGAGCAGCTGAGGGATAGGACGTGAAGGGGAGGAGGGAAGGAAAAGGACGAGGAGGAGGAAGAGCAGGGAGGGGATCAGGAGGATAGAGGAGGGGTATACCTCACCCTCAGTACTTTTCCTTCCTCCTCCTCAAGAGCTGCGCTCTTATTCGGCGTTACAGGTAAATGTCAAATGAAAGACGTCTAAATGAAAGACGTTTATTTTTATTATTTTTTCATAATCTCAGACCCACGAAATTTCAGTTTGATAAATGAACCACCTAAAAACCCTTGTAGAAAAATCCATGACACTGTTTACTAGTGAATCTACAGAATTATGTTACGACACCTCTAAGTAAAATATAAGTTCGTTTATATGCATTTCTTTACATTTATCTTAAGGGGTGCTTTGAGAGAGTGTCCTTCAATGGGTAAATTTTTAATAAATAACGGAAAGTAAACGATTCATATAAAATTTATGTCCTCGGCGGGCGTGCACGTGCCGATTACCCCAAGCATTTCTAGCAGTTAAAGGTATGTTAAGGCTAGTTGCTTGCTGAGCATCTTTGGTTTCAAACAGCGTGTTATTTTCAAACAAAGTGCGCGCCTCTGTATCGTCTTTACTTTGTCCTTGTCTTGTCGCGTTGTTTTAAACCAAGATGTCTAGAACACCTTGAACAAAAGCGTAATTTTGACATGGTCGGGACGAAGCGAAAAAAAATATCGGCCCTATCAGGGCACAACATTCCAGTAGAAGTGCTCCGGGTGACGTGGCCGCACGTATAAAGGAGGGTGTGGTGCGAGCACTCAATTAGGGCTCTCAACAAGCAATAGCTCGATAATCATTCGGCTGGTGGCTCGTGCTCCATCACTTTGATGACAAAGCAGCCGAACCTTAACAATGTCTGAAACTCAGCGCGTGTCCTCAGATAAATATAGGCGGCCTAGGATCGGCTCCAGTGTGTCTATGCTGGAAAAAGCGGTGGAGAAATCCGCATCGTGACGTTGGCGGTGGGAGGAGCCTACCTCCACCGCCAACAAACTTCATCGGAAGAGAACTGCACCGTGACGTGTCCGGTGACGTCGCCGAAAAGTGGCGATTGAGTTGAAACTACATCGTGGTTTTTTCATACAAGGAATTTTGAGAATTGCCGGTGGGCTGCGGACGTTAGGCTCGGAGCACGTGGAGCGAAAGCTCGCGCTGCGAACCCAGGGATCCTGAGCATCGTACAGGCGTGCGGTCGTTAATCACTACTACGTGACGTACGTTAAAAGACCCCAGGCTAGCAGTCGTACTGCACTGGCTAAATTGCTTATCTACAGTGGATAACAATGTCGCCATGTTCAGAAAGACTGACCTCCTGCGGTATAAGCAACTAATGACAAATTTTACTTTTTGACTTTGTTTGACTGCGTTAGTGCAACTTGTCTCATGCTGCACGAGAAAGAAGAATGTTTTTTCGGGGGTTAAATTTTTGTTGAATTAGGAAGCAAAAAAAAAAAGACAAGAGAATATTTTCCTTAAGTTTGGTTTGTAGTATAAGAGGAGGGAAAAGAAAATCAGTTGTTAGTCCCACGGTGTGTATGGTATTTTCTTTATGTGTATGTGTATTCTAGTTCAACTGGCCTCACCTGAAGCAGTTGCTTTAAAATAAAGTATATCTCTCTCTCTCTACCTGAAGTATGAACGAACTAGCTCAGCTTAAGACTGTTACCGTTGCTTGCTTGGCTTTTCGTTCAGCCAAATCACGTATATGAGGTCCACTCAAATGAAAACACAATCGTGTTGAATCGTGTGAGAGTATTTAGAATATTTATCGATCACGCCGCTGAACTTGTATCGCTCGAATAACTTCCTTTTTTGTGAGCGCCTTCTCTGCTTGAGTTTGTTGGAAACACAGCCACTTCGATCGAAGGCAATTGATGATAGCGTTGGTGACATCAACAAGTACGCGACTCTCAGAGCGCTGGTGAACACCAATGTTGTTGTCGCTCCCTACGGTTCCCTGGAAGCCACCAGCGGCGTAGAAGCGTAGAGCTGCGAGGAATTGTTGTTCGACCGTCAGCACACGGAGCCCTTCACGACGCCGCTGGAGCTTTCCGCGAAGCTGATCGCACAGCCAGCGAGTCACCCCTTTGGTCAACCAGTATTCCACCATAAACCTCGCATCGCTTGTCTCGAAAGCATCCCGGTGATCTCAAAAATCTCGATCCGCTGGCGAACCCAACAGTAGAGATGCATATGTTAGGGTCGCCATCTTTTACGATGCAGATTGATCTCCGGCTTCGCCTCGACCACTCAGTTAACTGCATCGTCAAAGTGCATCGTGACGACATTTTCGACGTCACCGCCAACCGCATCATTTTACGAGCATAGATCGAACTGCATAGGGAAAAACTACATTTCAACGTCATGTCACGTGACCCGAGAGAATAGCCAAACAGTGCCTGATGCAGTTTTCTACATAATTGAGTTTGCGTTCCAGCAGAAATAGACAGACCACGAAACCCCTTTTTCTGGATGCGAGTTAAGAGCAAAAACGTTGTTTCTTGCTTTCCTCTCAGGTTTTTCAAGATTTGAAAAAAGGAAATGATTAACGCGTGTTTCGAGGGTTATAAATGTCTTGGGTTTATTATAAGTTGTATTTACACAAATTACAAAAATTACTGAATCGCCCCCTTTAAGGATCTGCGTTGCATCGTATAACATTTTAAACAATGTTCAGACTTTTGCGATAAAAATGGCACATGAGTCCAGTAAAAAAACTTCGGGTTTTACGGCTCGTAAAACAATAAATTGTACAGCAATAAGGAAAAAAAACGGTTTATCAGCTTAGAATTTTATATATATTCTAACAACTTGTAGAGCTCGTGTTTATTAAAAGAACCGTTTAGTGTTGCAAATAGTTTTCTCTGAATATCTATATATTAGAGCCCATGTTTTACTTTTCGTTTTATTTAAACAAAATAAAACAAAACATTACGAGATCGCTGGCAGTTTGAACATCAGTTCAATTGAGAATGTTCGCGGAATTTAATTACGTATTGAACTAAAGACGAAGCATTTTTGGAATGACTCCATGCCACACGTAGTGAAAGCTGCGCATAGAGAATCGACTTACTAGGAGTAGAAATGCGTTTTATTCCGATTGAAAACTTTCACCCAACAATACGCGTTGCTCAGCACGCTGGGCCGGACTGCACAAAATTTGGCTGCTTCACAGTTTGCCTGAAGTAATCAGCTACCTGATTGACGCGCCAGTAACCGACAGCCTGTTTGAAATCGCTGTATATGCTGTGTTTGCACAATCCTGTGGTGTCTTCGGATTCCAGGTGAAACAGAGCCATACCAATTTTGATCCTTGGATATTTTCTCGTTGCGCTGCAGATCTGTCGGGTCAGACGTGAAAAGATTAAAATGAGTGTATGAAACAGAATGAGCTTATGTATTCGCTGCCTTTGTGCTTGGCATCTCTACCAATTGGATAATTATGATCAAAGATACTTTGATTTAATGTATCAAATGGTATTATTTATATTTTTTCTATTAATTTTTTATTTTTGCAGTTTGAAAGCCGCAATATATAAAAACTTCTTTTATTCGGTAGCAGGTTAAAAGCCGCGTATGAACTCCACTTCTAGTACGCGGTCGTTACCTTCCGGCGGGCTTTGCCTACGCGTGCGACGAAGTGTTATCGAAGCCAGAAACTTCGCGCTGGAGAAGTAGCATGGAAAGGAAAGAACGAGCGGGTTGGTATGAATAATTAAACTTGCGGAAGAAAAACGAGAAGTAGCATCTTCGGGGTTTTTAACCTTTCGCGACTACAGTTTCACGTAATATGTACATCGGACAAAAAATCACGAGCCATTCCACTTCGTGAAGGTGGCTGACCAACGAAGCTCTTTAGCACGCAACACAGACATAACGCAAAATTATCTGCGTCCCGATGAAACTGCCACCTGGCGGAAAGTAGACACGCACGAGGGGACCGCCACCCGGGAAGAACGCAATGAAGGGAAGCTATGCATGCAGGCGCTTGGAACGGCGAAAAGAGAGGGCGGTGCGAGCGTGTACATGGCGGATGCAAGTCGCACAACGCCAAATCTTTGATAAATCTTTATTATATACCTGAGACTCTACTGACCTTGAAAATGGTGCCTATTGATAACTAATCTTCCGAAAATGTATATCCAAGTGTGTAGACATACAAGCTTTTTCATAGAATGAAGCGATTTTGCATCAAATTCGAAACCTTAGTTGTTTTTTTTACGCACATAAAAAATCTACGAAACCCTAGCCATAAATAGCTTTGTTGTAAAAAATTTGCCTAAACGTGTACTCTTGAAGTACAAAACTTTGCGGAATAATGTTAGTTAAGTCTGAAGCAAGTCAAGAATACACGATGAAATATGGGTGCGGGTAGTAGAAGCCCCAGTGATGCTAATAAATATTCGACCCGTTAATAGATTTTAAAACACGTTACTGTACTCCACTGTAAGTTCAACGTACAAAATATTTCTATTCATCCTGAAGAAAATATTAATGCTAAAGTCAATGACAGTTCCTTGATCTGGCAGGCACACTATGCGTCTAAATCTATTTACAAACGCAAAATATGTTGCTAAAAACGTCTACTTCGGCACTATCCTTCCAAATGTGACACACAAAGTTTGAAACTGTTCAGTCCACTGTTAATAATTAACCATTAAATGATGTACGTTTTTATTTTGCAGCAGGAACTCTTCGGTCTGACTAAAAGTGACACTTATTTTTTCAAAAATTCAACTTTTCGTGCAGTTTTATCTTCAGGGAAAGTGATCCAGGTGCTTTATTCATGTTTTATGACGTACATCAATACAAAAGGGGGCAGGGGGGATCGGTGGTCGAGTGGGCTAAAGCGCACACCCAGCTCGACGCGCGTGGAGCGAAAAGCTCGCGCTGCAGAACCCAGGGATCCTGGGCTCGAGCCCCACCCCTGCCCGTTTCGATCTGGATGAGCATCGTACCGGCGTGCGGTCGTGTATCACTACTGCGTGGTGCACGTTAAAGACCCCAGGCTAGCGGTTGTACCGCACTGGCTAAATTGCTCATCTACAGCGAGTGACTCGTCACAACTTTAAAATGGCTGACCAACTACACGCTGTATAAATATCCCAACAACCCATTTTTTTTTCAATATAAAAGATTGTAATACACTCGTCCTAAGGGTTAATGAAAATTAAACATTTGAAAATGGTTTCTTAGCGTAACCATGATCAAAATAAAATAATTTTTAGCTACTTGCCAAGAGCAAGTTTGCTTCCAGTATCATTTTTTCGGCTTTCTTCTATGCCGATCTGTCGTAGTACTTGGGTGAGAACCTAGCTTGTGCTTTTGATGTAGGGTAACCACACGCGGAAGGGGCGATGGGCGGCGTCTTGGGTTGAAGGGGTATGTCAAAGTTGCTTGATTATGTTGTTTACAAATCTAGCTGGGTAGCCATTCTTTCCGATAGCTTGTTTGATTGTTTCCATCTCTTTTCAGAAATCCTCCTCTGAGGAGCAGACCGTGATCGCCCGTTTGACAAGTTCCGAAGCCACGGAAGACTTATGTGTCCTAGGGTGGCTCGACCGCGTGTGTATATCCTACATCAAACGCACAAGCGGGGTTCTCGCCCGAGTACTACGACAATACGGCAGAGCGGTCTCAAACAAACCAGTCTCGACCATCGGCGGCCTTCACCCCCTACCAAAGGATCGACCCCCGAGGGAGAGGGCACAGGGACTGGTTTACAAAATCCCTTGCGGTGACTGCCCCGCGACGCACGTTGGGTAAACAGAGAACTATCCAGAACGCCTGCGGCGCCAGCGCTACGTCATCGTGAAGAAGGATGTGGAGGAAAGCGCGCTGGCTGAACACGTCAAGAAGACAAAGCACTCCATCGACCTTGACAACAGCGCCATCCTCGGAATGGAGAGAAACGGTCTAAAGCACCTTCTGTTAGAGTCGTAGCATATTCAGTGCACACGTGACAACGTAAACCGGTCGATGGGGACCCTTTCCAGCAACCGCGTTTATAGGGTTAAGAGGGATAATCCGGAGAACACCCAAAGTGTGTTCGGGTTCGTGGGCAGGCCGTTCCGCGCGACAGAAACAGTCGCCCGTGATCAAGGAGCCGAGTTGGCCCCAAAACGTCGGGATCTTTGCTTTTATTATAGTGAGGTTAGACTCCTAATTTTAAGATTATAAATGAAAGGTTGCTTCTCCGTAATTTCCTACAGCCACAATTCCGCGCACCATTCAAGATCTATTGCCTCCAAGTTCGAGACGGCTATGTTTTGCTCTTGTCATAGGCACCTTGAGGGGGCCCTGCAAGGATTTTTTGCTGGTTTGTAATTTGCACCGAACGTGAGCGCATTTAACGTAGTAACCTAATGAAGATTTCTCTTTCTCGAATTTCGCTTTATCTTAAAAGTTATAGGCAAACTAAAATTACAAAAACAAGCAAAAATAACCTCCTTCATGACGTCCTTGGTCGCTTGAGTGGCCGTGAACTAGAGGAAGGGTAGTGAGCTCAGCAAGCGCTCACGGCCGCCGCGCTCCGTGTCGACGACTGGAGTGGGCGCCACTAAAGCATGAGTTGAATAGGCTGTATGAAGCGGGCGGCCAGCGCGGCTCGCATTGCATTTTCTGCGCGATTAAAGACTAATTCGGCATGACACTTCATTGGCCACAAACGACAGCAAACGCGGTCTAAAGATCAGTTCAGAACGGGAGCCACTCCGCGCTGCCATACCGCCAAAGGGCCAAACCGCAAGCTAAAGCTGCTCGCCGAAGGCCTTCGGAACGCTCGGAACCGGTCGGATCCTCGAGCGCAGCTCCGCCGCGTACATCCGGGACCTTTTACGCTTGCCGCTCGTTGGCGCCTGATCCCACTACACCTTTCTAATATGCGCCGCCTCTTCCACCGCTTGGTGGCGGGTATGTAGACGGGTGCTTTCTTGTTTCCGTACTTTATAAACTGCATTTGTTTCTTTTTTGATCTAAAATACTGAAGAAAAACTACTTTTATAAATAACTAGAAAGGCTTGCCCCGCTTATATATTGTATTCCGACTAAAAAGAAGCTTTTAGCGGCTCTCACCAGTAGTAAGCCCAGGACCAAAGACGTCGCATTTCGCGCGCTTTCGGCACCGCGGGTCGCCCTCGCAGGTGGAGGAGGTTTCGGCGTCGTCCGGTTAAAATATGACGCACTGATATTTAGTTACTCTCCTCCGTGCTTGCTGGCTTGCCCGAACCCCAAGAGACGTCGAAACCACGAAAAAGGTGGACGCTTAAATATGATTGCAGGGCCCCTTTAAGCAGATATGTAAAAAGGAAGATGATAGCAACAGTCCCTAAGTAATGCAATGGTAAACACGCCAAAATGTTCGTAGGGTGCGAAGAAAGGTTTATTCAATCCCACTAAGCTGCGGCAGTCAGTACATCGGCCAAACTGGGAGATACGATAAACATCGACACAGAGCACACAACTTGGAAACATCAAAGGGTTCAACTGAGTCTTTTCACCCAATCGTCGTTCACAGCTGCACGTTCGACTGAACTCATTGTATTTGTGATAGTAGAATACTGAGTGGGCACAACATATTTTGGGAATGAAATCATTGAATCATTTGCCATGGGGACTGTCAACAAGAATATTTTTGCACCTTCATTATCACTGACAATGACATAGTCAAATTCCAAACACTAAAGATGACAAGATTACTGATACCACGTTGTGAAGCTAGTGCTTTTTAAACTTTCAAATTTATAGTGAATTGTTTGTTCCCTTCCCAATGATTTTTTCTAATCGGAAATATTAAAATCTTTGGGGGGCGATTTTATCTTGCTTGTTTCTAAATTAAAGAAGTTTGCTGTATCGTTCCCCTCGTCGATTTTTTATTCTTTCATTTATTGGTATCTATTCACCAGCACTCTTCTTTTTCAATTATTCACATTTCCTTAGAGATTAGTTATCGACATGACACTGCGTTATTTACTTCTTAAAGGGGTTTGCTCGTGTACCACATCACCATCTGTTGCATGTACGTATGCAATCATAATTGAATAAGAACATTGTTTCTTTAAGAAGAATCTGCTTTCCGGTTGAACCATTATAACACAGTTGTAAGTTCTAGTGATTCATAAAATATTTCAGTTTCTACATGGGTTCCGAGGAGCTCAGTCATTGGTGTTCTACATTTATTGATGTGTATTATTATTCTAAAATAATCTGTGTCTTCTTGCAGTCATATTTAGGCAAGACGAATATGTTTGATATCAGCAAATTTGCAAAGCAAAACTTATTATATTAATCTACCTGACGACCTTACTTAAATATCTTTTTGGGGTGCTCGTGTTTTCTTATGAAGCTAAGCTCCACTAGTTGCAAACACATATCTCTTCAGAAAACAAGATCTGATTTTCAGAAACACCAAAACTTCTGACTCTAGCTGCATGAAATCGGTTTCTCCCTATAAAATTCTTAAAACAGCATATCCCAATAGTTCGGCCTAATCTGGAATACACCTCGAGCATGTAGTTTCCCATTATTCATATGTAATTGTCAAAATATATGCGTTTCCAAATTAAGTATCGCTTTTATTTTTTAGTGTTCCGCTCATTGAAGCGCCACCTTTCAAATGCAAAAGAAACGACGCTACAGAGGACCTTATAAAACAAACTTTATAGATCATGCTTTCTACACCTCTTTTTTATGTGCCCTTTCTCCGTCATGGTCTCCCCTTCCAATCATCTTCATTTGCGCCTCCAATTAAGAACTCATGCAAAATTTATCGTTACACCTGAAACAGCTCCTCATTTCCATATTTTAGAGCGATAGCCTTTATGGGCCATTCCCACCACTTGAAATGGCGTCCGTTGCCATGGGGCGTCGGGCGTTAGTCTTCGATCTCGCAAGATGCTTGAAAAAAAATCGCCCTCCACCTACCGCTGGGCTCGAAGGACTCGAACTTGGGTCCGCTGCGCGTGAATCGGTCGCGTTAACACTGAGCATGTTGTGAGAAATATAAAAGCGTGAACGCCGCGCGCGTTGCAGCTTCCAGACAAAATCCCCCCCTGCCCTGGTTAAAAGATGGCGCTACCAGATTACTCTTCGCGGAGCCGTTTGTGGGGAGAGTTTGGCCACCCTATGATCTCGCTGCCGTAACACCCCCTCTCGAGTGAGTCAAGCAGCCCGCTGCGCAGAGCAAGAGGCGTGAGCACATGCGCGTGAACTCTCGACTGCTGCCAGCTGAGCGCCATCCTCATTCATTCGCCATTTTCACGGATGGGCCGCCATTTTCATTCATTCGCCCGGCGGAATGCATGGGATCGACACCAAATTTCGGTTCTTTCCTTTTATTTGGGAGACTGTGGCAAGAAAATGATATAGTGTTATTTCTCGGTGGCTTAAAAAGCTAACGAATTAAGTTTCTCCACGTTTGAACGTAAACTTTGAATGAGGCTAAAAAGAAATACGCCCGTAGCAGACGACGCGTAGCCTCAACAGTGCTCCGCGCCGACAGCGTTACGTCTAAATGGTGGTCGTCTCATGTTTGCTCTCTTCTTTCTCTCTCGCTCCTTCGGCGCTCTCCTTCCTTCCCTTCACTCTTCTCCTTTCCGGCGCCTTCGTCGCCACACCCACTGGCCAAACACTCCCAATATACGGCTCTGACCCTTTGATACGCGGCCAGTGGCAGTCTGTCGCGGGCCACGTAATTCTGTGCTTTTTTCTGACTCCAGCTGCACGGTTGGTTTCAAATATGTTTTCTAGGGGGTCCACTTTATTTAGAACATGTAACTCACGCTACGTGTGCAGCTTACACACTGCTTCGTCACTGAACCTATTTTTTTGCCTAAATGTCGGCAATAACACTTATGAACGCGTTGAAGCGGGGAGAGTTCTGTGGCGATGATCAAGCCAGCGTCCGTCAAGGTCCAAGCAGAAGCTCCGAGTGAGCAGAGTGGACGGCCGGGGTTGCCATGGGTACGAGGCTTCTTTTTCCTCGGTAGCACTGTTTTGACGGGGGAGACGCTATCGGCTGAATACTATTCAAATATACCACATAGCTTACACCATGCGACAGAGCTACGTCCACAACATTGACTGTATGCCTTTTCGAAATTTGCTCAGGACACACGTGTTTATGAGTGTCGCCTAGCGTCCGCTAGATAGCCTCAGTCGCAGTGGCGTCGTCGCGATAGAAAGCTGTCACATTATTTTTAAAGAATTCCAAATCGAAATGTTGAAAATAACGGCTTCGGCAAGGTGGCAGAAGGTGCCGCCCCGCAAATGAAAGGTTTCAGCCGTATTCATCCAGCCAATACTACCCAGAAGACAAGACCTGCGATAGGTCGTCTTTGCTGGATGCCTGAGACGCCCCAAACGGAGATTCCCGGGAACGTTGACAAATATTTTGGCGCATTCAGGCAGACGCGTGTGTCTGGGCGTCGCCTCATGCTTCCATGGCGCTTATTGGGAAATGCTGCAAGCCGTGACCCTGACGCATCTCGCCGCTCGTAGCTGTGGAAACTGTGAGGTGCATGCTCGTGAGAGCATGCACCTCACCGATGCCCAACGACTTTGACTTGACGTGTCGAAGCTGCTGCTGTGACTGTACAGAAAATTCACGCGGGACTCCTGATTTTCCCCTAAAAACCAAACCTGAACGAATTACCTCCCTACATTCATTCTTAGTGATTATATTCCCGATTGTTTTCGGGCTCTTATTTGTATACATCTAAATATCATATCATATGGCTTTGTGATTGATCAAATGTTTCTATGTTTGGTGGTTCTGACAGACTGATTTGTATCTGATCTGTTTTGTGTGCTTTTTTAGGTTAATTGAACTGAACAGTTATTAATAAGAACTATGATGTAAATGTTTTGTTTTTATACAAAATGCTTTGACCAGTATGGAAATGTCCTCTTTCGATATGGTTCGTTTGGATATTTCAATAAATGCAATAAATGACGCAGGTGGCTTGGGCGCGCGCTCTCTGTTTCCCGGAGGACCTTGATAAAGGTCGCACGAGCATTTGTATTTACACATTTTCTCATTAAATACACCTATATTTTCACTCTCACATGTGGTGGAGGTAGCTTAACGATCCCTGTCCTCTTCACCGGGTACCATTTCTCCTTGACCTGGAACTCTGCAGCTACCACGCGACACGCACCCCAATGCCCGACGAAGCCGGTAACGCAAATCTTAACGACCAGCGGCCCCGTTTCACCCTGACGGCCAAGCACCGCCACCGGGATCCTAAGACTTTGCAAGTACGCAAGACGCTGATGTCCACGACTGGCTCAAAAACATCGACCGAGTCAGCGCGCACAACCTTTGGGACGACACACTGAAACTAGCCAACCTTGTGTTTTACCTGAAGGAACCCGCCCTCCAATGGTTCGACAATACATGCAGAATAGCTCAATTCATGGGACGGGTTTAAAGGCGCATTCGCAGACGTCTTTGGCACACCCGAGCGCCACCGACAACAAGCGCGTGACAAACTGTCATGAAGATACCAAGCCGCTACTGGATCCTCTACAGCATTCATTGAGGATGTTCTTCGCCTGTGATAACGTGTAGACTTGAATATGCCTGAGGATGACAAGATCCGCCACCTCTCCAAGGGATTGTCCCAAGAATTTCTTTCTGTGGTTGCCCCCAAGTCTCCTCCGACTGTTCATCAACTCATCTGTGAGTGCAGATAGTACGAGGAACGTCAAAGTGGACGAATCTCCAAGGAACCATTTGCACGTCTTCCAGAAGTTACAAAATTCATCTTCTGCCGCCCACCTCCAGGCATTAATCTGCAGAATGATCCGTGAAGAACTCAGTGAGATTTTGTCATCTCTGTCCACTTCCCCACCAATCTGCCGACACTTTCAAGCAATCCGCCGAGGCGACCGATTCTAACATACAAGAACTAATCAAGGAGGAACTTCGATCGGCACTCCATCCGGCGCCTTTTTTGCCTTGCACCTATGCCTCAGCAGCTCTTTCGCCGCCAACTGTCAGTACTCTGCATCATGCGTCGCCGATGTTTTCTCCGATGCAACCTCAAAATACAACACCGCCACGACACCGACACTATGGACCACCTTGAAGAACAGAGGTATGGCGAAGGTCAGACCACCGTCCAGCTTGCTTTTATTACCATAACCCCCGGTCACATAATCCGCTACAGCCATTGCCGCATCGACGTCGAAAATTAAGGTCGGTTTCCTGTCAACAGTCCCAGATGCTTCGACGTCAACAACGCTAGCCGCAACTCCGACGACCGCCCCTTCAGATCCTCCTCTGGTTATGAACCCCTCCGTGGCCGATCGCCCTCTCCTTACGCAAGACATCTACGCTCCGTCTCGCTGTTCAACAGCTCTCCTGTCGCAAACCAGTCGTCAAACTAAAGCAGCAGCCTGCCTCGACGTCGGAGGTCAGGCTGAATTCGCGCAAACTGTCGCAAATCCCCATCGTCCTTATTCAGTAATATTACTGTAACAGTCGACCAAAAACAAATTTCAGACCTAGTCAATACAGGGGCTCAAGATACTGCATGTGCAATAACCTTCGCCACCGCTTAAACAAGATGTTGACTCCGCAAGCTCCTAGATAGTTCCGGCCTATGGGGAACGGCGACCTCATACAACCTATCGGATGCTGCACCATGTCAATCTATATTCGTGCCACTACTCGTACTCTTGTGTTCACTGTACTGCCCAGTTCTGTTGCTGACCTCGGTCTGGACTGGGATTTTTTGTCAGCCATCCATGCTCTCATTGACTGCGCCAGCCACGAACTTCACTTGAGCTCTACTGACATTATACAAAACGTTCCACAACATTCATATGTACCCCTTCACACCGACGACGACTACATCGTCCCTACTCACTCTGCGCACACCATTCTACTTGTGCCGGATCACTCGCTCACAGCCTTAAGTTGCCTCTTCGAACCTATTCCAAACACATTCACAAACAAGAATATCATTGTCCCGTACAACGCAGTCGCACCAAAAGACGGTAATATTTTTTTCTTTGTCATCAACCCTTCTGACCAAGCGCAAGTTCTTCCCTATAGTACCCATTTGGCCACCGTCGCCACACTATACTCCCAGCACAACTTTGCTACGCCGTCTAAAGGCATCAAACCTACGCCATTGCATCGTCGGAGACTAGGTTCTTTTGTGGACCCATTCACGCGCCCCCGGACACCATGAAAAACTTATGAAGCGCTTCGTAGGCCCATTCCGTGTCCTGCGCCGACTCTCGCCAACCAACTATGAAATAGGCCCACTTTCGTCGCCTTGAGATCGCCACTCTAAGTCAAGCGACATTTGTTCAGATCGCCCGTATGAAGCCATACTACCGCCAAGAAAACTAACTCTACGACAAGTCCCATATGGCCGGCCTTTTCGACGGCGGGGGGATATCGTTGGGAAAGAAATGGAGGACAAAGAAGACGTCTTATGCAGGTGGAATGGGCGCGCGCACTATGTTCCCTGGAGATCATTCACAGCATTGTATTCATACATTCTTTCATTAAATACACCTATATATTCACCCTCACAATATATATACAGGGTGTTTTTTTAAGCTTAACAGAATTTTTCTTTAAAAAAACCATAAAAGCTAGATTAATGTGGTCTACGCAGGTGAGTTATACGGCCAAGGGGACATAATATAGGAGGCTAATCATAACGATCAGTTGGATAATTAGTTAAAATTTGTTAATATACTTTTTAAATAATGAAAATAGACATATAGTTCCAATTAGAAACTTGCTCAGCGTCATCGAAAACCTCTAGATCAGTCATTTTCAGAAAGACTTTGAGCGCGTGAGAAGCGTAGTAGTGCTCTAAAGTTAGCACTCGTGGAGAACGTACAAAGCTAGCGGTTGCGGTAAGGCGCCCGCGATATTTTTCCGTCTCTTATCTAGCCCCAGCCTTGTACCTGCTCCACGAGCGGTAACTTTAGTGCACTACTACGCTTCTTACGCGTTCAAAGTCTTTCTAAAATTAATGATTTAGTGGTTTTCGATGACGCTGAGCAGGTTTCTAATTGGAACTATATGTCAATTTTCATTAATTAAAAAGTTCAATAACGAATTTTAACTAATTAGCCGACTGATCGTTAAAATTAGCCTCCTATATTATGTCCCCGGGCCGTATAACTCACCTGCGCAGGCCGCATTATTCTAAGTTTCTTGGTTTTTTAAAACAAATTCTGTTAAGCTTAAAAAAAAAACACCCTCTATATAGACATACATATACCCGACGATCTTTTTCATTCGAAAAGATCTATTACGAAAAATCTGTAAAAGAAGCACTAATACGAATTGTGGAGGTGAGTTATACGGTGGGGACATTATGTGCTTGGTTTATCTTTGGGATAAGTGATGTAATGAAATAAAATTCGTCAATTAACTTTTTAATTAGTGAATAGAGCCATATGGCTCAAATTAGAAACTTGTAGAGCGTCATCGAAAACCACTGAATCAACTTTTTTAGAACTATTTGAAGCCCGTGGGAAGCTCACGGGCGCACCAAATTTGCCACTCTTTAAGCAATCGCAAAGGTAGCAGTGGCTGAACGCGATGGTTTAATCATCCGCGTTCCACCGCTGCTAGCTTTCGGCATATATATATATATGTATGTATGTGTGCATGTACCGATACATACCAATACGCAAAAGACCCCAGCACCTGTCGCCTTGAACTCGACGCCATTTATCTGGCGCTAGCCAATCTGAATAATGAAATGCCTCAAGTCAGCCCACAGAACCCAGAAGGGTTCTGGTTTATACAGACAGCAGAGAGGCCGTCACTAGGCTTGGGCTCACTCTCCGTCAAGGAAACCTCTGCCTGCCCGTGAGCACCCTATACGTTTGGAGCGATAGCTGGTGGCCGAGGCAATGAGGCCGCTCATGCGGGTGCGAGCGCTCAGTCAAATATCCATTCCGACACGAATATCTCGGTCCCATCTGCACTACCCGACCCCGATCCTTGGGAAAAGAGGGCCGCAGCCAAAAAGCCACATCGCGTCTGTTTCAAGGAACAGGCCCCAGCCAGCGCTTCATTCCTCCGTCAGGTCTACCTAGAGGCGCTCAACTGCTCATTCATAAAGCACGCACCGGGGCCGCTTCTACTGAAGACGTCCTGGCCCGATGGAGTTCCTACTCCCAAAAGAGAGGGAGCCCGCCTGCTACAGAATACCCAGGTTGTACGCCCTTCTCACATACCAGTCTCCACTCGAAGCCAACGCATTCAACCGAGGCTCCCAGCCGGGCGGTGTCCTGCCCTACATGTTATGCAGGCGTTCCCCTTACGGTCCAACATCTACAGTGGGAGTGTGCGGGGCACCAAACTGAACGGAGGTGTTTTCTAGACCCCTATGTGAGTTCCTATGAGGAAGAGACGCTGCTGTCCCTCTGAGACATTACGCGCTCGGCGTGCATCAACCGAGGGCTATAACCCTCATTTTCGCTTTCTTTAATCCCCTACTGTGAACCGACCCCTCCAGACCGTCGCTCCGTTCTTGTCTTAATAAAGTGAAACAACACACAAACAACGAACAACAAATAAAGTTCGTTAATTAACGTTTTAATTATTAAAAATAGACGTACGGTTCCAATTACAAACTTCCTGAGCTTCATCGTAAACCACTGAAACCGCAATCTGCAGAAATACTTTTAACGGGTGAGAAGCGTAGCAGTGCACGAAAGTTACCAATCGTGGAGCATGCACAAGGCTTGCGGTAGCGGCAAAGCGCCCGCGCGATTTTTCTGTTTCTTAGAGAGGCCCAGCCTTTTACCTGCACCACGAGTGGTACCTTTAGACCACTACTGTGCTTCACACGAGCACAAAGTGTTTTCTAAAAATTACTGGTTTAGGAGATCTGGACGACGCTCAGCGAGATTCTGATTGAAACCATATGATTATATTTACTAATTAAAAATGTCATTAAGATTATTTACATATTTAGCCGTCTGCTAGTTGCGATTAGCCCCATCTGCTATGCCTCTGTGGCCGTATGACCCACCTGCCCAATACCACATACGTGTAGCTTTTACAGCATTTTCTTAAGCAAGTCTCTTAAACTTGAGAAAAAAAACAAAAAAAACAGACGCCCAGTACAGCAGAATGAACCGAACTTTTAATATGGTTCTAATTTTTTAACACTTGAGTTTCTTGGAGCGAGGTGAGATTATACAATGCTCTAAATTGGCGATTTTATCTGCATATTTTTGCGCCTTTTGCTATAAAAGAAAACACCTCTCTGCGCTACTTACAATGTAGTTTGAGTACTGCTATGGAAGGAGTACAAAGGGCTTGAATTCTTACCTTCCATTTAATTTCGCCGGGGCCGTCATAAGACATTGCAAAATTTGAGCCTTTAGGAAAGCTTAGTCTTGTGTACTCTGGAAGCATACCAGGATTCCCAGCGTAATTGTGTTGCTCAAAGCACGCCTGTGATTAAAGCATAATTAATGTAGGCACAACTCTCATTTTAGCGCATCGAAATTTGATATTTTGTTAGGTTAATAGGAGATGATATTGTCACGAACGACTGACAGATAGACGGTGAGTACTGTAGGAAACTAAACGCTTAATAGGGGCAACATTCCGCCCAAAACACAAATACGAAAAAGATGTAGTGTCGCAGACGTCGGAGGTCGGCTGAGTATCACGATCGAGCGCCAGAGCGAAACTGACTCCGGACCGCCACGCGGAGCAGCTTTTGTACTCGCGTGAGCTTCTGGAACATTCCGCATAGAACGCTCGGCACGTAGAACATTCGAACATCGATCAGTCGACAGGGCTCTTGAACATACAAGAACGCTTAGTTGAAAGAATAATTAAAGGAGCCTCCGCGTCCAGGAAGCGAAACTGCGCCGTAAGCGCGAAAGCTAAGCACTGTAACCATTCGGTTACGCCCACACTCACTCGCCGACGCGCGTGGCATTACTGCCCCCTTTTAAAAGCGTATCGTCCTGATGCAACGTGCCAGAAAAGAACCGAGGAAAACAAGCAACAACCGAAAACAGCAGAGGCTTGTAAAAACAGTCCTATCGAGCCTACTACAAAAGCCAAATTTACAGTCCTATCGAGCGTAGTATTGCTTATGGCGCACGACGTGGACGACGTCCGGTCGTAGAGGGCGGCGTGATGAAGACCGTGTTCCAACGGGCATCACCTCGTAGTAGAGGTCCCCGTTTTAACAGCTTCTCGCTGAGACCGCGGTGGTGAATAGGTGTAAACACCCACACTCTGTTTCCGGGCTGAAAGGTGACGTCGCGACGACGGAGGTTGTAGAGGCCAGAGTAGACACGTTGCTGGTCTTAAATCCGGAGACGGGCGAGCTGGCGAATGTTTTCGGCCGGTTGCGCACCACCTGGGCGTCATCGCTCCCATCGTCAACAGGTTCGTGGGGAAGCATCGCGTCGAGCATTATCGCTACTTTCCGACCATGTACCAGCTGAAAAGGGGTTACTCCGGTAGCTTCATGAATCGCAGGGTTGTAGCCGAACGTGACATAGGGCAACGCCTCGTCCCGCGTCTTGTGCTCTACGTCCACGTAGATGGAGTTAATGTCGGCGATTGCCTTGCTAAGCCGCTCCGTCAGCCCCTTTGTCTGGGAGTGGTATGCCGTGGTGCGACGATAGCTGGTGTGGCTGCGATGAAGAATTTCTTGCGTCAGCTTCGCCATGAAGGATGATTCTCCTTCTGTAATGAGTACATGAAAAGCGCCATGTTGTAGGATGACGGACTCAACAAAGAAATTGGCGACATCCACAGCAGTCCCCGACGGGAGGGCTTTCGGCTCGGCGTATCGAGTTAGATAATCAGGGGCTAGATTTATCCAACGGTTTCCCAGGGTTGACTGCGGAAAAGGACCAAGTAGATCCATTCCTATCTGCAACAACAGTGCTGTTGCAGGAGGAATTGGCTGCAGAAGACCGGCCGGCTTAGTCGGAGGTTTCTTGCGTCACTGGCACTCGTCGTATGATCATGTGAATAGGTGGACGGTTTTGGGGAGCTTGTGTCAGTAATAGGTTGCACGAATGCGCGCCAATGTACGGCTGTAACCAAGCTGTCCGTACGCCGGGTCGTCGTGGCCTGCTTGAAAAATCTACCCTCGAAGGTCGGCCGGGATAACCAGCAGCCACCCGAGTGTTGTCCCCGGAGTTATCTTTGTAGATTATACCTTGTCGGATGACGAAGGTAGTCAGGGCTCGTGAGAAAACACGTGGCATGTACTCCCGCGCCCTTCCATGTGCTCCATTGGCACGTTCAGCTCAGGATCGTGTCATTGGCGTCGTGCAATGTCATTGGCGTTCACTGCGCATAGGAAGCATACGTCGTCTTCGTCGTCTCTGCTGGCTGGAGCTGTCTTGACAGGCACCCTGAATAGGCAGTCGGCGTGGCTTTGCTTGCGGATTGACTTGTAGACCAAGTCATGTTTAACTCCTGCAGTCGGAGACTACATCGAGCGAGGTGTCACGGAGTGTCCTTGAGGTTCGCAAGCGAGCAGAGCGAGTGGTGGTTCGTGACTACGCGGAACGGGCTCCCGTACAAGCAGGGACAAAACTTCGTGACTGTCAAGGAGACCGCAATACATTCTTTTTCAGCCCCGGAGTAATTTTTCTCCGCCTTGGATAGTGTCCGGCTTGCGAAGGTGATGACTCGCTTGGTGCCTTCTTGCACTTGAACCAATATTGCTCCAAGTCCTCCGTTACTAGCGTCCGTGTGAATCTCTGTTTCCACACCGTAATCGAAGTGTCCAAAAATAGGAGGAGTCTGAAGACTTTGCTTCAGCTCGTCGAATGCTTGCTGCTGCTTCTCGGCCCATTCGAACTTCTAGGCGTCCTTCGTGAGTTTTGTGAGCGGTGCGGAAATCCATGTAAAATCTCGAACGAAGCGCCCATGTAGGCACAAAGTTCAAGAAATCTTCGCACGAACTCCTTGTCTGTCGGCGATGGAAATGCTACGACGGCGCGAATCTTCTCTGGGTCTGGGCGATCTTCTTCGTTACTAACCACGTGACCTAAGACGTTCGTTTCGTCATAGGCGAACCGACAATTTGACGGCTTGAGGGTGAGTCCGGCGGTCCGAATGGCTGGGAGAACAGCTCGTAGTCGTCGCAAGTGCTTGTCGAAGCCGCCTGAAAACACTAAGAGGTCGTCAAGGTATACGAGACGACTTTGCCATTTCAGTCCTGCCAATACGTTGTTCATGACATTCTAGAAAGTTGCTGGCGCCGTGCATAGTTCGAAAGGCATTACGTTGAACACGTACAGTCTATCCGTATGACGAAAGCAGTCTTCTCTCGGTCCCGATCGTCGACTTCTGTCTGCCAGTATCCGCTCTTCAGGTGCTCTTCAGGTTCATGAATGAAAAGTATTGAGAGTGGCGCAGCCGGTCTGACGTGTGGTCGATTCGGGGAGTGGGTGCGGGGAGTGGTCATTCTTCGTCACCGCGTTCAGCTGCCGGTAGTCTACGGAGAACCTAAGCCTTCCGTCGTTCTTAACCAGTACGACTGGAGAGGCCCACTGACTGCTTGAAGATGGAGCATGTCGTCTTAGAACATTTCTTGCTCTTGAACCTCGGTGACCTCCCTTTCTTTACGGTGACTGTACGGCGATCGATGCAGAAGGATCCCGTCGTCTTTTGTGACGATGCGGTCCTTCGCAACAGCGGTTTGGCGCACTTTCGACGATGCCACGAAACATTCGCTGTATTCGGCGAGAAGGCTAATGAGCTGGCGTCGTTTTGGGCCTGGAAGCTTGGGGTCAATGTCGAGCAGCGCTGGTGGCGGACTGTCTTGCTGAGGTTGGGAGGATTTTTCAGAGATCACGGATACTTCGGTAAAGTTCCGGAGTCCCTCGACATGGCCCACTGCGACAACTTTCGTGAGGTGTTGCGTTTCTTTTCGGAAGTTCGTCACAAGGACCACGGTGCGCCCATCCTGAAGTTAAGTTACCCTTCTTTATTTATTTATTTATTTATGGATTGATCCTACATCTCCGATTGGAGATATTGTAGGGTGGGCAACAATCATCGCTGAGAATACACTGACAGAACAATCAACTAAAAAAGTAACAGGGTCTGCACTATGCATATTACAACATTTAAAATGTCAACCCGTATAGGTCTACATAGAAAAATTAATTTAACATCACAATACATATGACGTTTGCACAGCAGAGTCCACCGAGTACAAAGCACGAAAATTCATGAAAAATGACGATGAAGCTGGCGTACAAATAAGCCATATTCGGCTTGGATAACAACATGATTTGTCGGAGAATTCCAGTCATGTATTATTCTTTGAAAAAAAGAAAATTTAAACGTTTCTACTCTACAAGTATGTTTAACAAGGGCCATAACGTTTTGCGTCCCAGAGGGGTAGCGTGGAGGAGCGCGGCGGCAAATGTAGCTATTCTTGACTAGATTAGAGCGGTCATGGAATAAACTAAACACAAATTTTAGCGTGTTAATTTTGCGACAAAGTTCCAAGGGTTGAAGGCCAGGCATCGCATAGAGTTCTGTTACGGAGTCAGTACGAGAGTACCTATTGTAAATAAAGGGTAAACTTTTTTCTTAGCACTTTTTTTTCAATTCACTTAATGTTAGATGCTACATCAGCGTACTCAAGGACTAATGTAACAAATGTTTTTTAAGCTGCTAATTTAACGGTGAGTGATGCAGATTTGAGGTTCGTTCTGAATAACCAAAGTTTATTTAATGCAAGGCGTGTGAGATGCGTTATGTGGTAGTTACATCGTAGATCGTTTGTGATAATGACTCCAAGGTATTTATATGACGCAACTTGTGAAAGCGGATGATCGCGCACAGTGTAGTTAAGAAAGGGGAGTCGTTTTTTTCGCGTTGTGTGCATACATACACATTTATTGAAGTTTAAAGACATTTGCCAGTCCTCGCTCCACCCATTCACTTTATTTAAGCCAGCACTGAGTTCTTCTTAATCCGCGATCGCTCTTACTTCGGTGTACACGATTGTATCATCAGCAAAAAGGCGTATAGTCCCACGTATTTTATGCTCAATGTCGCTGATAAAAATGGAAAAAAGTAAAGGGCCGATCAGCGATTTTTGGGGAACTCCTGAGTATTCATAGGACTGGCATGATTCGCAGCCCTTTACTTCAACATATTGACGTCTGTTTCTAAGGTATTCACGAAGCCATAACATCAACTTTTCATTTAGCAAAACTGAAGATATTAGGGCTAGAAGCTTACGGTGAGGAACTTTGTCGAACGCTTTTGCGAAGTCTAGAATTATAACGTCCACCTGATTTCTATTATTAAGTGATCGCGAAAAGTCATGAATGACATCAAAAAGTTGCGTTGTCGCTGATAATTCCAGCTGAAAATTGTGCTGATTCGGGTTAAAAAAAGATGTAGTCTCGAGGAACTCCAAAATGTGTTTAAAGATAATACGCTTCAAGATTTTGGAGCAAGAGCTTAACAATGAAATGGGGCGGAAGTTCGAGGCAGGTCTGTCCGATCCCGACTTGTGGATAGGAACAACCCTGCCACGTTTTAAACTCGAGAGAACACATCAATTAAAAAAAAAATTGTTAAACAGCAAGAGTAGATAATGGGAGAACCATTCAGCATACCTAATCAAAAAAGCGTTTGGAATATTGTCCGCACCAGGGAATTTCTTCACACTCAAATTAAGTAAAGCTTCGAAAATTTTCACAGGAGATAATGTACTATCATGTATACGCTCTCTGACACTTGGGGTGATATCCGGAGTAGAACCATTATCAACCGAGAACACGGACGTAAAATAGTTGTTGAAATGGTTAGCGATAGCGTAGCCGTCGTTAAGAACGATATCAGAAACAACAAGATATTGAATGGGCTTCTTAACTGGAGCAATGAATCTCCAAAATTCGACGGATCAGTTTTCACAAAAAAAATGTGTAGCGTTACGTTTTGGAACGTTTCTTTTACGTTTCTTATCATTTGAGAAAGTTGATCTTGTAATTCTGTCAAACTAGACCAGTTTCTTTTTTCTTTGAGCCGCCTAAATTTTCTCTGAAGGCGCAGTATGTCGCGATTATTCCAAGGGTTGCGTTGTCTTAATTTGTTTGGTATGAGTGGAGGAAACCTCGTCAAACACTCTTTTACGTTTTCAGAAAACTATTCCCAAAGTTGATCTATATTCAAATTAGGATCCTGGCATAGAGTCCAAAATAAATCTAGATAGCGTCCAAGATCGTCGATGATGCACACGTCATTCGCTTTTGAAAAGTTATAAACGTAACTTATGTTTCGGGAGGTGATGTGTCATGGAAATGGTTGGCGAAATCGTAAACTACGAGCCGATGATCTGAGATACCTTCTTCAACATGGAAATCATATGCTTGATTTGCAAGAAAATCAGGAAGAAATACAAGATCTATTGAAGAGTTAGAATCCCCTTGTGTCCTAGTGTAGTTGTGTACAATTCGAAGAAGGTTTTCATTGAATGCCACATCAATTAAAAGCTCTGAGTTGGGACAAGCATTGCTCCGTGCACGGAGTGATTCCTGCTCAATTAACGACATATTAAAGTCGGCAGTTAAAATAAAGCTTTTGAATTTTATAGCAAGTTCAAAAACATAATAGCGAAGATACTCTTTGACGGGTCTAGGGGCATTAGGTGGGCAGTAGACGACGCCAATAATCAGTGGAGGGTTAAAGGGTGTAATCTGAACAAAGACAGATTCGACATCGGGTAATTTCTTAAGCTGCTGTAAGCTGAAAGTGCTTTTTAATACGAGACCAATGCCTCCTCCCCGCGACTCACGATCGCAACGTACAATAATATAACCAGGAGGTAAAATTTCGCTGTCTGTTACTGCGAAATGCAGCCACGTTTCCCTTATGACCACAAAGTCCGGATCATGCTCAACCAATACCTGTTCAAAGTTGGTTACCTTGTTTACAAGATTACGAGCATTTCAGTTAATTCGTTTAATGGCCTCAATAAGTTATCATCACGTCATGATGCAGGGGTGTCATTCGATAACCTGGGTTGAAGGGATACAGCGGTTGGCGCCAGGTCCGTACCTGTAGTGGATAACAACACACGCAAATTCTTGGCGTCATCCCATGCGTAAAGATTACCATCGACTCGTAGCTTATCATAAACGAGGAACATTTTTAGACACTTTGCCATATCACCTGCAGCACTATTCCGTAGCATCTTTTGTTTGCACAGCGTGGATTGTGAATAATCATTTTGAATAAATAAGGATGATCTTTTTAGTTTCCTAGCATTACGAAGAACGTTCGCTTTTCCGACGTTTCCTTAAAAGACAATATCACGGGGCGTTTTTCTTTCTTTTTTTGCGAGTCCATAGATTCTAGGACAGATAACAAAGGCACTCCAAGTTTTACGCGGAATAAATCGTCGATCACTCGTGTTCTTAATTGGTCCTTCGTTTCACTGGGTGATTAAGGAAGGCCGAAAGTAACCAGATTTGAGCGACGACTTGTATCTTCCAAATCTGTTAGTTTGCCATTTTGTTCCCATACGGTTTCTTGTAATGAGGCAACTGCCGCTTGAAGTACCTCTATCTGGTCAGTCTTATTCTTAAGTCCGTTCAATAGTGAGTCACTTTCTGCAAACCATGAATTTTGTTGGGTTGTAAATTAGAGGAGGTCATTTCTAATCGCGTTTTGGCCTTACATTAGTGTTCAGAACATTACCTTTACCGTTGTGCCAAGATTCGATTCATCATCACCGCAGATTAAAAGTTTGCAAGCATCAAAACACTCAACTGCAATACAACAAAGGGTCCGTGGGCACGGTACAATCACAATGAACCTATTACTATACTTCGTTTCAGCTTACGTCCAGACGCAGCCAATGCTACAAGCGCGAGCGTGTGGCCCTGAGCAGTGTTTGCACTGCACGAGCGCGCGTGCTTGACAGGGACGCTGAA
Organism: Ixodes ricinus; assembly: GCA_037355805.1. Classification (NCBI taxonomy): domain Eukaryota; kingdom Metazoa; phylum Arthropoda; class Arachnida; order Ixodida; family Ixodidae; genus Ixodes; species Ixodes ricinus. The sequence goes on along the minus strand of JAZHYW010046249.1, from coordinate 9,754 downwards.
AGCTAGGAGCTCGCGCTTGTAGCATTGCCTGCGTCTGGACGTAAGCTGAAACGAAGTATAATCAGGAAACATGTCTTGTGGGCGCTGACCTGTACAGAAAACCAGTATTTGGTTAGATGTATGTTCTTGACGGTGTCGCCGTGCCCACTGAACTGGAACTGTTGGGGACGCTTTTTTGTAGGCTTTGCTGTGTGTGAGGTAACAAAACCACTCGGCAATAAAAGGCCCACGTGCACCACGGCTTCTACAGATAGCAGACGCTGACCAGGCTTGGATACCTGAGGAGGCTACGAAGCGAAATTTGTTGAAGCTTGATCCGAGCACTTGACCGCTGACGCAGCGAAGCTGAGTAGAAGGGCAGCTTGTACAGAAAACCAGTATTTGGTTAGATGCATGTTCTTGACGGTGTCGCCGTGCCCACTGCGACACTTGTAGCTCTTCAGAGGAGAAATTAAACGATGCCTTCTGGAACAACTTCGCTGGAGGTCGCTGCATCGGTCACGACGGGCACAATAACACTTGATCGCGGCGGCAGGTTCACGTTGTCGGCAGCAACTCGGGCGGCGACTGATGTTGTTTGGGGTTCCTCTGGGGGCGGAACAGGTGTCCGCAGCATCAATCTATTATCTCCTAGGTCGATGACTCCACCGTATTCACACAGAAAATCCATGCTGATAATGACGTTGTTTCAGAATCGAATAGGTCATGTGGGCGTCGTTTTTAAATCAGGCAATTGACGTGAAAACAAAGCACAAACTGTACTTACACGAATATATCAATAGAATATACATCATTACACAGATCAGATTCTGTCTGTCGTTCGCCTCGTTCCGCTCGTATCTCCAAACGTATTCTTTTTTCTCGTCATTTTCTCGTGAGCGTCAAATTCTTTCTAATCTGCAACATTCTCCCCCACCCTTCTTTATTTTTTCGCGTGAGAGTTGCCTTGGTTCATTCACTTGCTAGTTTCAGTGAGTAAAGGAGCTGGATGGGGCGTCTCAAGCTTGCTCCGTTGGGCATTCACACCAAACACGAACGCACTTAGTTGTCTCTGCCAATTTGAACCCTATCTATCCTCCATATGAGCCATGTTGTCTTGCTCCGGTCTTGATCTCTGCTTCGGTTACAGTCTCTCCTTTGATCTCGCCATCTTTAATTCCTTGAGGGGCAGAATTAGCAGCGCGGTGCACTTGTTCATCCAAGCGGATCTTCCGTAACCGGGAATTTATGTCTAGTTTGATTTCTTATGCTCCCAAAGAAGAAGGTTCCCCAGCTGCGACGTTATCAAACCGCCGTTCTTCTTCGACTGCCTGTCCACGACTTTCGAAGCCTCTGAACTTCCGACGATCTATTGTCCCAGACGACCCGTCTGGTCTGAGTTAGTGCGTGGCACTTTCACCTTTACGATAGGAGATGCCTTTTTCTTGTGCTCCTGCAGCTTGATCGGCGGCTTCCACGCGATGTTCGCGGCTCCGTTCTTGGGAGAATCCGTCTTGCCAACAATGTCCCGTTCGTCACGTTTCTTGGCTGGATGCTTTTTCGTTTTTTTGTCGGGCCGGTCATTGCTTATTCCCACCACTTTCTTTGCCTTCTAAGATTTTGACTTCCCAGCATCTTCCTCTATTTCGAGTGCCTCGACGTTGCCCACGCCTTCGCTTCCCTTCGCCTTCTTCTGCCTCTTTGCCTTTTCGTCAACACCATTTCGAATCCCTCCGCCGTTGTGTTCCTCTAGAAAGTCAGCTGCTTCACCATTCCCAGTCTCACCGATGTCACTTCTTAAAATCTCCCTCTCTTTCTACGCCGCGACTTGCTCCGTTTGGTAGTGTTCGTAGTTTCTAGAGCTACCTCTTTTCTGTCTGACCTTTCGTCGTGGCATTCGTCGGCTAGTGCGTTCTTTTCTCGTTTCCGTCGTTTGCACCCTTCAAGTTCCGTCCCCACGGGACCTTCCTTGTAAGGGGTCTATTTTGTGGCCTCTACTTCCAATGTGTCTTCTGCCTGTAGATTTCTGGACCTTGTCTTCGATGTGGTGTCCTCGTTCTCACTTCCACCTTTTGGATTGGTAGATTTCATGGATATTTTATTTGGCCAGCATTTAAATTCTTCATGCCGCGAGCGAAGTACTCCTGGCAGCTCATGCTGCTGGTGTGCGTGTTGGTATACTCTTGCGTCGCCACTGGTTTTTCGGTTTGGCATGTTTCACTCGCTTTTGAGATTCGTGACGCTTGTATGTCTCCAAGTACACGTTTGATGACTTCAGTAGTCTTCCTTCTTTTTCTTGTCGATCTGATGGGGCAGTTGGAGTTTCCAAGTTTGCCCTCGCATGCCAATAAACCGTCTGGGTGTAATATGTACGACACAAGGAGGCCAGCACGTTCCGTCCGTCTCGCTGCACGCGCTTTCCTTCGCGATCGCCTTGTACGACGTTTTCCACGTTTTCCACGTTTCCCACAACGTAAGGTTGAGCAGTGAGTGAGCTGGGTTGTGGCCCTTTGTTTATGTGCACAACTGACCTAGCGTCTGAGTTCATTCTTCTTAGCGTTAACCGGACTTCACCTTGAGGTTTTCCATCCCTCTTTGGGTTTTTCGATGCTGCCCGCTGTTGCCATGGCTGATCCCCCTGGGCAACTTTCTCATAACTCATTGATCTCTTTACAAGGCCTTTCTCACTTTCCTGCGTCGTAGATTGTTTCTATAACTCCACCGTACTGTTTTTGTCTGATTTGAGCTGCTGAACTGCGTTTCCTCTAGCTGGGCTTCGTTTACCTCTGGGCTTCTCGATCTCGACATTCTGGACTCCAACTCGTTCCGAACCGTGCAGGTTGCGCTCGGAGCTCTGGCAATTGCAACATCTTTGGTGGATTGTGGAAATCATAACCTGTTGATTGTCAGCGTTTACATTAAGGCTGTTCTTTGGTGCTCTGATAGTAGTCAAAATTCTGTACTCTTCAGTTACTTTCATCTTGTTGGAGGGCTGGTCAGAAATTTCTATGCTCTCCAGCTCCCAAAAACGCAGCGGTGTGCATCTGACGTCCTCGTTCGTGGAACATTCCGTTCTTAGCAGGCATACCACGCTGCTGGCGCTGCCTTTGAGAGAGCTGTGGTTTGAGACTGGCCCTTGAAATGTCCAGCCAAAAATGGCGCTTATCAACCAGCTTCCGGTTTTCCTTGCAAGGCAGCAACTGGTCACCGTTCACTGGCCACAGCTGGTCTGAACCGACCAGAAGGAAAATGCCCTGTTTAGCAGTGGCCAAAGGAAGGGAAGCAGGTCCGCAATACGACGGCCGTTTTTCATCATACAGCGAACAAATTCCTGGTCGACGGGTACCCGCACAACATCCTTACAGATGAAGGGTACCTCGATAACCTCGATGGCGCACTCTTCTTGGCCGTATTGGCTGTGCAACCGTAGTTGTACTAGTCGCCGACTTTGCGTTCGCGACATGGAGTGCCCGAACGTATATAGCCGGAGGCTAATATCTCTCAGAACCTTGAGGCCGAGTTTGCTAGAAAGGTCCTTCCGAATTAACGTCCGTTGGTTACCTCCATCGATAATGGCTCGCACGCAAAGTCTTTGGTTGCCTCCCTCAGCCTAAGCCCGGAACGTTTGAAGAAGCACTTCGGACTCCAGTGGGACATCAGCATTGTCAGAGATGGTGTTCTGGACGCTTCTCGCGGGGGCACCTCTATCCGATTTCTTCAGGTTAGGTTTGCAGTCCGGGTCACACATTGATGTGACATGTCGACCGGAGCACGACGTGCATGTCACCTTCCACCGACACTCCCTCGCTCGGTGCCCTCCGATTGTGCATCTGAAGCAGCGGTTTTCTTCCGCCAGCCTCCTTTTCTTCACCTCTAGCGTGAAGTCGCCAGTACATACTTCTGTTGCGTGCTTTGTGGACCGGCAAAAGAACTAGGTGCTTGTGATGTTTGCGTGTAGCACAGTGGCTGCTGGCATTCTGGGTCTTTTAGGCCCTTTCTTCTGAGTCTCTTGCCTTTCTTTTCCCAGTACGGCTCTCTCCCTACTCTCAATCTCAATCCGAAGGAAGCTTAGAATATCGGCGAGCTTATATTCGGCATCGGCGAAAGAGGGCGGCCTTAAAGCGCTCCGGATGGAAAGTGGTCCGTCGACAGGGTGTCCGGTGTCCGGCACCGCTGGTGAACTCAGTGAGTCGGACTGCTTGCCTGCTGCCGGTGATAATTTACGACGACTTCGCTCGGTAAGGCCTTGAGGAGTATAATAGACATTATCGTGCAGTACTTTGCCGATCCCATGCCGAGCCCCTTCAGACCGCGGATGGTCGTCTGAACGTAATCATACATCCATCGGAGGCCTTTCGTGTCTTTTTGCGGAGGCAACAGGAGGCAGTGCACGGAGCTTCGCCAGATGATTTTGCTCTGTCCTTTGCTTATCACCGAAGCGCAGTGTCAGGATTTCAATGGCATCGTCGTAGCAAGCCTGATATGCCTGGAGTGCAGCGATGGCCGCTGCCGCTGGTCCGGTGACTTGGTTACGCAGGTACTGAAACTTGTCCAATCATGGGATGCTATCGTTTTCGTGGATAGCACGACTGAACTGCTCCCAGAAGCTGTGCCACGCGCTGACCTCGCCGTTGAAAGTTTGAAGTCGTAACTTGGGGAGCTCCACGCCGCTAGTCATGTTGGTGCGAGTTCTTCCCAGGTCTGTAGTGGCAGTCGCAGATGTTGTTGCGGATGTGGTCATCTAGGTGGCCTGTGCCTGTTGTCCTGTTGTTCCTTACGTCTCAGTGCGTCTGCCTTGCAGTCAAACAGCGCCATCATTCGGATGGCCTCGTCGTCGTACTCCGTGACCGTAGTGTATTCTGCGACGAGGTCTTGTTCCGATACGTGGTCTTCTATCTCCATCTTCAACGCTTGAAGTGTCCTGTTATTGGCCTTCAGCCTCTCTAGCCAGGCAAACAGCGATACCAGGTCCGCCGTCTCCATCCGCTTTGTCGCCTCGTGGATAATTTTTGGTGTTTTGCGACCGCTTCACCGCACGTTTTCCTTGAGACGTTCCATGTTTGACGATCTCGCCCACACCTCTCCTTAATCGTTCTCGATCCCAGGTTCTGGCACCATAATGTTTCAGAATCAAATAGGTTGTGTGGGTGTCGTATTTAAATCAGGCAATTGAAGCAAAAACAGAACACAAAATCTCTTTACACTAATAAATCAATTGAATATACATCATTACACGGAAGTGCCTCGATCGGCTTCGGTCTGTTCTTCGCCTCGTTCCGCTCGTGTCTCCAAACTTCTTCTTCCTTCTCGTCATTTTCTCGTGAGCGTCAAATTCTTGCCAATCTGCAACAAAAGTCTCTGGAACAGTCTTGCAGAACGACGAATTTCACAGGGCACATGTCTCCGTGAATTTAGACTCGGATAATGCACCTTCCGACGAGCGTAATAAGGTATCCTCGGGCGCTTCGAATTTGGGGTACATCCCTGGGCGGCGTGACTTTTCGCAGGCGCCAAGAAAGCCTCCCACTTTTGACTGAGCAATCTGCTCTGGTGTCCACGAGGGCCGAAATGTCGTGGCCGACGATAACAACTTTTAAAATGTTGGGCGCCGTTACAAGAGCGTCGTTGCAGTGCGTGGCGTCGGAAGAGTGTGGGAGCTCCGGCGTTCTTGGAGGCTGTTTACTTCGGTCATCTCGGCAACGTGACATCCATGCGTTGCGGCGCTTAGGTTTTCCGGCGACGCAGGGAGACAAGCTTTCTCGGTGGGACTGACGAATGGAAAATGCCGGACGTCGTGGTTATGGTGACAGGATTTCCGGGGAAGGGCACTAAACTATAGACAGCACACGGTGCAGGCAGTCTTCAATGTCCCTTGGTCGTTCTCCCAGGCGGGCCGAGGGTCGTTCGGCGTAAACTCTCACAGCCCCATCTGGCGGAAGGTGCGCCGTCAGTACACATGGCCGGCCTCCCTGCAGTGGTAGCATATAGGGTGTCGGTCGGCTGGTCATCACACGTCGGTCTTTCGGATGCGCTGCGCTCCTTGCAGGCGTACTGGACCTGGTTGTCGTGGCGTCGGTCGTGGCGTCGGTCGTCGCGACAAAGGCGCGAGGAGGAGGCTGTGGCCGTCGGGCCATTCCGGCGTAAGTTAGCGTGGGTACCTCGGGGCTGCCACGCTGGTGGGAGCCTCTGGTTGGATGGCTCTCCGGAATTTCTCACGCAAGGCCTCGGCAATGGAGAGCGAATCTTGTTGGTCAGCGGCGGGTAGCAGATTTCGGAGCTCTTCCCGATCGACGTCACGGATGATACGCCGAATGTTTTCACCGCCGAAGATGTCCGTGCCAGGCCCCGATAATTCAACAGTTAGAGCAACAGAGGTGCCAACTAGTCGGTTGTAATGGCTTGCCCGTGCAAACAGTGCATCGCTCAATGTTTGTGGCTTCCGCCACAAAGTCGACAACAGCGGTTGGGGGTGTCGGACAAGACCGCCGATGATTTCATTCTTCACGCCTCTCATGAAGGGACGCAGCTCATTCTCCTTGGTAGTCTGAGGTTAAGTGCGGCACGCAGGTGCAGGACATCCTCCATGAAGCTGGTAATGCTTTCGTTTGGCCCTTGAGTTCTATCCCAGAAGAGGTCTTCGGCGCTCTGTCTAAGGTGCTGATTCATGAATGTATCATTCAGGCCGGCGATACAGGTTTCCCACGACGTAAATGAAGCCTCGCGGTTCTCAAACCACTGCCCCGCGGTGCCCTCGAAAGAGAAGTAGAGGATTTGGTGGCGCTGCTCTGTGGTCCATTCGTTAGTTCTGGCTACGCGTTCATAGTGTTGAAGCCACTCCTTCACATTCGCTTGAGCCTCGCCACGGAAGGTCGTTGGAGTTCGTTTGGCGACGGGCATGTAGACGGCGGGTGAAGCGGTCTCGGTCTGCACTGACTGGCTGTTCAACATCCGAGTTGTTAATTTGCTTGGCCTTGGCAGGAAGGGAGCCAAATTCCGGAAGTAGGTGTTAGATCCGGCGGCTTCTTCGGGTCTCGGTAATCTCTGCGGATAATCGTCTTGAGCCGGGGATTGGGCATGCGCTGCGAGGTCTCGGAAGGGTACGCTGCATGGGTTCTAGCCCCCATCACCACTAAAATGTCACGAATGACTGGCAGAGAGACGGTGAGTGCTGTAGGAAGCTAAGCGTTTATTAAGGGCGAACTTATGCCCAAAACAAATATACAAAAAAGAGGAAGCGTCGCAGGCGTCGAAGGTCGACGGAGTAGCACGATCGAGCGCAAGAGCGAAACTGACTCCGGACCGCCACGCTGAGCAACTGTTTACCCTCGTCGGTTCCAGGAACATTTGGCGTAGAATGTTAGGAGTGTAGAAGATTCGAACCTCGATCAGACAAGAAGGTTCTCGGACCTACGAAAACATTAAGTTGACAGAATAATTAAAAGGAGCTTCCACTTCCAGACATCCAATATGGGGCCTCCGCGCCATAGCGAAGCACGGTAACCATACAGCCACGCCTACTCTAATTCGGCCACGCGCGTGGCAATATCTTGTGCCATTTATTTTAAGATGCACATTTTTGAATAGGTTGAGCTCGTTAGGTCATCGGTTCGATATTAATCTTTGAACTATAACATCCTTTGGTTTTGCAACTCCTTTTTATAACGCTGTTTTTACCTTTAATATCGAAAAAGGCAATGCTTCAAACATTTTTTCTAGATCGTTTCGTATAAACTACGTGTACATTGCGTGAAATGAGTGATAGTTACGTTTTGCAAGAGCCTACATAAACTTTTACTACATATAGTATTCTTTATGAAAAATGAATTCATTGAACATTGCTTGGCAATTGTGTTGTACGGTAGACGTTCTGGCATAGGAAATGTTTAGTGATGCTTTAAGTTTCCAGACTCGGACGCCCACTTTCATGGCGTTCTTCATCAGATAGTTCAACACGCGGCACATGACGTGAATTTCCCTGCTAAATATCACGGTGAAATTAGTTTGGCATATAGGTCAGGTGAGATCAGGTCACGTAAAATCAATTTTCCCGATCAATTTAGCTGACGAAACTGAATTGGTGTGTAGGTCACGTGACACCAATTTTTCCGCCAAATTTGGCTTGGAAACTGAATTCGGGTATATGTAACGTTACGCCTATTTTCCAACTAAATCTATCGGGCAAACTAAATTCGAGTACAGGTCACGTGACCTCAAGTCTCGGAAGTCAATGTTTCCGCTAAAGTTAGTGGGGCAAATGGATTTCTGCATAGGTCACGTGACATGAAGTAAGCTGACGTCAATTTCATCGCTAAATTTAACGGAAAAACTAGATTCACATATAGGTCACGTGACCTGGCATCACGTGACATATATATTCCCCTCTAGATTAGGCGGGTGAAATTAATTGATGTGTAGCCACGTGACCTCAATCTCGCCTATAAATTTAGCAGAAAAACTTGATTGTTGTATAGGTCACGTGACGTCAGTTGGCCCGTCGAATAAAGCGGGGAAACCGAATTCACGTATAAGTCACTTTGCCATCGTTCCAAGTATCGTAAAGCTTTGAGCTAGATTTAGCGGGAAAACTTAATTTATGTGTAGGCCACGTGATATGAAGTTCTGTTCCATTATATTCCCCGCTTCACTTAGCAGGAAAACTGAATCGGTGTTAAGGTCACGCGACATCAACGTTTCCGTTAAGTCTAGTGGCGAAACCGAATTTGTGTAAAGGCCACGTGACACAAAGTCATGTGACGTAAATTTTCAAGCTAAATATAGGGGGGGAGCGAATTTGTAGTGTGGGAATCGAAAAGTAGCGAATAATGATGGCTAAGGAGCGGGTGGCAGGCAAGCGCGCGGGCCCAGTCGGAGCTTGAGCACCGTGAGAATAGGTAGTAATTTCTAAGCGTCGAAAGTTTGCGTCCAATGTCGAGCGCAAAATGTGGAGACTCGGAACCTCTAGCCCTCAAACAGTCCGTGGCCTTCCCTGTTGTCCTAGCGCCAAACAAGGATGGAGCAGCGCGTCTGTGCTTGTACTTTCGCCCTCTCAACGCCATGACGAGAAGGGATACATGCCCTTTCCAGTCGAACTCGTCTGTAATATATGCACTGGGATCGTCATTAATTTTCTCAAATCTTCTATGTAGCTGAGGGCAAATCCAGATTTTTGTCTCCAAGGCTAACATTGCTAAGATGGTAGTCATTTGCAAGAGGGGCCTATTTGAAGTCGACCGACTTCCTTTCGGGCTCTAATTCCGCCTCAAACTTCCAGAGGCTGAAGAACACCGTATTAGTGGACACTACATTTAACTGTTCAATGGCTTACATGTACGACGTAGTGGTGTTTTCTAAGCCCTTGGATGATCACAATATTATTTTTAGGTTGTCCGTCATCGCTTGAGTGGTGCAGAACTGACTATTAACCAACGGAAGGTACAGGTAGCTTCAAGTAGAGTTGCACTCTTTTGGTTTGTGGTAGTGCATGAATTCCTCCATCCAAAGGAGAAGTTGAAAGCAATCAACGAATTTTCCACCACCAGAAGGAAAAGAGCCTAGAGCGATATTTTAGCATAGTGGAATTCTACTACCAATTTATATCGAAGTGGGCCGATTTGTCGCTAGCTCTTCATGAACTGCTGCGTCATGATGTTCCGTTGACTAGAACCGCAGTTAACGAGGAAACGTTTAAATCGCTGGAATTCGCCATTGCCGATACAGCGTCCCCCGGATATCCCGATGTCCATGCCCCATTTGTGCTTGTCACGTTCGCCCTGCA